>JAKSZP010005298.1:0-278325 GCA_022478985.1 Massospora cicadina | reverse complement strand
ATGTGGATATATTCACTAAGGGTTCCGGAGATTTTGGGCTAATGAAATATGTGAAGCATCAGGTGGTAACTGGGGATACTCCCCCTATTTGAGCCCAGCCTTATTGCAAATCTAAAGTTGAGGAGTCTCAGATCTCAGTGGAATTGAATTAACTCCTTGATTTGGGGCTACTAACGCCTACACAAAGTACATGGGCTAATCCTCTTCTCGTCATCTGAAAATGATGGAGGTCATAGAGTGGTTATGGGCTATCTTTGGCTTAATGCTGTTACCCAAAAGGATTCTTATACCCTACCTCGCATTGATGATTAATTAAGACTATTGTATGGGTTACAGTTCTTCTCGGCAATGGACCTTGCTAGTGGCTACTGGCAAATTGACCTGGCTCTGCAAGAACGTCAGAAATGCGCCTTAATTTCTAGTAAGGGGTTATTTGAGCCTACTAGTATACCGCAGGGGCCTTGTAATGTCCCTGCTACTTTTCAAAAAGACATGGATGGATTATTTGAAAATGAAACTTTCCTGAATTTTAGTTTATTTATACGATGTTACTATTTTCTTTCACACTTTTAATGATCATTTAGCTCATTTAAAAAATTATTTGGGCGAATGTGCCATGCTTCGCTTAAGCTAAAACTATCTAAGCGTGCTTTTTCAAAAATGAGATGGAATTTTTTAGGCCATAAAATTAATCGCAATGGGATTTTAGCATATCTAATAAGATACAAGCTATTTTACACATTTCTGTTTCTAAAAGCTTACGCAATATTCAAGTGTTTTTGGGGATGGTTGGTTATTACTGACAAGTCATCCACCATTTTGCTGAGATTGCGGAGCCTTTAGTCTATTTATTGCACAAGGAAGTTCCTTTCTTATGGTAAGAATTACAACCGCAAGCTTTTGATCTTTTGTGTCAAGCTTTAGTTAGTGCCCCAAGTTTAGCCCATCCTGCTTTTTCAAAAACCCATTATTTTATTTAATGATGCCAGTGATGTAGCTATTGGGGCTATTCTGGCTCAGAATGATTCCAACCTGGCCAATCAGCTCATTGCTTATTATAGTAAGGCCCTTTCCAAAGCAGAACGCAATTATAGCGTTACTGAGAGGGAATGCTTCACAGTCCTATTTGACATCAAGCATTTTCGCCCATATCTCTATGGCAAACATTTTGCTATCATCACGGATCATTCTTTCTTAAGATGGTTACAATAAATGAAAGATCCTGATGGACGCTTAGCTAGATGGGCTTTAAAGCTTCAGAATTATGACGTTTCATTCTAACATCGCGCTGGAGCTATACACCAAAATGCTATTGGCTTTTCTCAATTGCCTATACTAACTTTATTCACCGCTGAGGAAGATTGTGTCTATGATCTGATTGGCAGACATGAACTCTGGTATCATGAATCTAAGGACGTTATAGCGAAGCTACAATCCTTAACTGAGAATACTCAAGTTAAAGAGGTTCTTTTTATAAGAAGTTGGGATCTAAATGGCTACCTTTTATTTGGCTTCTGCGAGGACGGATACTATTATGGCGGCTCATCAAACTGTAGGTCATGGAGATGTCACTAAGTCTATAAAGTGCTTGAAAGGTCACTATTATTGGAATATTAATCTGGAAACAGTGAATGATGTGTTGGAGTTTTTTCTCACTTTCCAGCAACAGTGTATTGGAAATCCAAATTTACAAACACAAGATTGTGGGACCATCAGAACCTTTTTTCAATATGAGTATTGATGTGGTGAGCCCTCTCCCTACTGCTACTTATGGACATTGTTATATTATATTAGCTATCGACCATTTTACCAAATGGATTGGAACAGTCTATGTTTACACTGTCAATGATAATGCTACTGCGTCCTTCCTTTTTAAGCAAGTTTTCACCTGGAATGGTAGCCCAAAAGTTCCATTATCTGATAATGGGACCAGCTTTGTTTCATAGGTGGTATTAGAGCTTACTAAATTTTTGGGTACCTATCAGTCATTTACAACCCCTTACAAACCTTCCACTAATGGTACGGTTGAATAAGCAAATGGTACCCTTAATGCCATTCTTCAAAAGATAACATCCAAAAATCCTAGTAGATTAAATCTCTACTTACACTTTTCTCTCTCGTTGCAATCACTTTTGCAACTTTTTCAATTCAATTCTGATTCTAGTTTGATAATCTCACAGAGGAGATTAGTTTGCGCCCATGTCAGGGAGCAGTTGGGCAAGTAAGGTAAGAGGAGCGGGCGGTAGGCCCGCGGCCTCAAACGTTTGAAAATGCCCCAGAGAAACTGGCGGAATAGAAAAAAATATAAAAAAACTGGCGGTCACTATTTCCCCAGAAATCCTCGCTTGGCAAGTGTGATGCAACCAGTACATCAACACGCCACACTCCCAACCACTCTTGTCAGTGGAATATGGAGTTTGTGTGTTTCTGGACATCCAACAAAAAGCTCTATGAAAACTTTTGTGGGGATGTGCACACTTTTTTCCTGAACGTGGTGTACGTTGCACCTCACTCCATGTCATGTTGTTGGCTGGATCTCAGTTTCAAAAACAAGGAGGCAGCAGATGAAGCTACTGCAGTGCACATAGTGATCGACCTCCCTGAAGGGCAACGGGTCATCAAAACCAGATGCACCAGATGGACAAAATCAAACCAAATTTTCCTCACATTTGACTTTTTGCCTACTACGGTAAAATGTGCCATTTTGGAGCAACACCTGAACGATGGTCTCACCATTTATGGCTAAATACAATCTTTTGAGATGCAATGCTTTACACTGATGCCACACCTGTGCACTGGCAAAGCCATCACAGTTCTGACCCCAACTGAGGAGATCGTGAAGGACCTAACCCAGATCCCGCACTCCAATTATCAATATTGAAGGGCATACACCCACCCTTTCTGGGTAACCGTGGACAGCGCGCCCCCTATCTGCACCCACTGTGACACGTTTGGCCATAAGGCACACGCATGCCCCACTAAGGAGGGTGTCACATTCCAAGAGCACCCCTCAGTGGCCATGGCCAGCGGAGAGGCGCACTATGAACCAACTGCAAGCACCAAAGAGGCTTTCCCGTGGGGAGCACAAGGCTGCTACCTACTGGTAAAATCTATATCCCTACAAGAGCAGAAGAAGGCCAAGCAGGCCCGCAGGGCCACGTCCAAGGAAGTGGCCAAAGTCACCACCGCTATCCCATACTCCCAACGCCAGGAGGACATCAAAACCTTCGCGGTGGAAGCAACTCGGGAATCCATCAACCAATCAGATTGGGAAGCCCATGTCAATTGGGCCACCCAATCTGAGGATCCAATGGGTGGCTCAATTTCACCTGATCTTTACAACCAAGCTCTAGTCAAAACTGACTTGGCCTCCAACCTACCTGAAAAATTTTTTCTCAACCTGCTTGATGGTGCACCAAACTCATCTGCACCTCAAAAAAAGTTTCTGACGTCGGGGAAACAAAAAGTAAAGGCAAAAGCCAACGTGAACCTTTCTGCTAAAATCAACAAAACTACTGATAGCATTGCTGCAAACACCCGTGCTGTCATGAAGGCCTGTGGAGATCTAGAGGAGGCTAGTGGGCCTGGGTGCCCACCCCTCGCACCTAAGGTGTGATGGGGAAACCTTCACTTTAGGGATGTTGAGTATTGCTGGACTCAAGGCCTCGCCATCCTGGGCTAGGAAACTGAGTTTTTTACAAAAAAAACTTACCCAGGGATATTCTGGCCATCCAGGAGTCCCACTGTCCTTGAGGTTCTGAGGATGCTTGGAAAACCATGCTCCTCCCATCCCTATCCTTTTGGTCAGAGCACTGTGGGGTGCTAGTTTGGAAAAGCAATTTTTTCAAATTTTTATTGTCAGAATCCTTCCTCAATGGCTGAGTCCTCATTGTCACTTTCTCGTGGGCTGACGTGGCACACACTATCATCAACATCTACGCCCTAACCTGTGCACGAGAATGTTGGATATTTTTCTTGTCAGCCAAATCCCTCCCATTACCCCCAGACCCTTTTGTAGTTGGCGATATGAAGTGTTGGCTAAAAACACCAACAGACCGTTGGCCTTCCTCCTCCCACGCCCCAGGGTCACGTAGAACTTCGCGTTCTAAAGTCCACCCTTAGCTTAATGGATGCGCTGCTGCAGCGAGCCCCACTGCTCAAAAACATGACATGACCCCATGTCCACAACGGCCAATTAAGGTACATAACCCGCATAGACCTTCTCCTTACACCGGCGAAATTCCAAACCCACATTTCCCACTTCAAAACAACAAAAATCGAATTCTCTGACCACTGGCTGGTCTCGATAGCCTACCACCTACCTGTCACAGTGGCTAAGGCCCCACATTGGTGCAAACTCCGCCCTCCCAATCTTGCGTCGCCAGGTTTTCCACTTGGGTGGAATCAGCAACTTTGGAAAAAGAGTTTGTTACACCATTTTGCGCGGACCCCATCTCCACATGGGCAGCCTTCAAAGAGGATACCATCCGCCACTCTCGCCACCTCTCCTCCCAACACTCACGACACTCATGAGCCACATTGGCTGTCATCTCGCGCATTCTGGCAGAGTTGGAACACCTGGAGTCCAACATCCCAGCCACAGGATACAGCCCTGCATGGGGCCAGAAGTGGGCGGAGGCAGCCGCCCACCTCAACGCACTTGAAAGGCAACACAAACATCAGCTTTGTGTTCAGTACAGGGCCAAACGCATTACAGAGGGTGACAGGTGCACCGCATGTTTTTTTTAAAAAAAATTTGCACCACACCAGAGCGTGGCCTGCACACAGGTGCGAAGATCGGATGATTCCATTGTGGATACACCAGCTGAAGTGGCAATCAAAATACAAAAGTATTACTCTGAGTTATACCAATCTGATCCAATTCAGCTGGCCAAAGTGGCAGAATTTCTCGACTAAACCCACATCCGCACTGTTTCCCAAAACCCATAAATAATGACTTTGATTACTCTGAACAAGTTATGGACAGCCATCCGCGGTGCACCAAATTGGAAATGCCCTGGACCAGATGGCATTCCATATGAATTCTATCTAAAGTACTTCAAATATATATTCCCACTACTGCTTGCCTCACTTTACCAGAGCCTTCTGGAAACGCGCCTCCTACCAGGAGGACTAGAGGCCTTCACCGTCACAATCTTCAAGAAAGAGGACAAGCTAGACTTAGCCAACTGGCGCCCCATTTCTTTAATTAACACGGATACAAAAATTTCAACAAAAATCATGGCTAACCATTTAAAGATTGTAGCATCTGCCACCATCTCCCCAAAACAATTTGGTTTCATACCCAGAAGGTCAATTTGGGACAACGTGCACTCTGTGGCTAACGCATGCCAGTCCACAGCCTCTGGGGCACTTATATTCTTGGACCAACAGAAGGCCCATAATAGAGTAAACTGGGGTTACCTCAGGGTCTGCCTCCATAAATTCCGCCTACCCCTCGCTTCATCAACTGGGTGATGCTGCTCACAGAATCTGCAACAATGGCAGTACGTGGCCCTGGCTTCCTAATGGAAGTAGTCCGCCCTCAAAGGGGCTTGTGACAAGGAGACCCCCTTAGCCCACTCTTATACAACTTCAGCCTTAACCCACTACTTCAAAACGTGAATGCCCAACTCACTAGGGACCATGTGCCAGGCCAAGCCCCAGTCAAGATGATGGAATTTGCAGACAACTGTGTGGTAGGGGTGTCTAATAATAAAGATGCACGCGCACTTGAAGCTCTCATCCAGGAGTATTCCCGGGTAAGTAACGCTGCACTGAACGCTTCCAAAACTGAAATCATCCTCCTTGGTCGGTATCAAGCCTGATGGTCCCCAGAAACCAGTGCCCAGCCTGGCCCATCTGCTCGCACACGTGCTCGCCCTCCCAGCTCACCCCACACCTCCCCACTGGTGCTCCCCTTCGTGCCACTCCCTACCATAGGGCCACTCCGCCATCTGGGCATGTGGGTAGAGGCAGGCGGGTATGCATCAGCAGTAATGGAGAGTCGTATTCTAGATAACGTGACAAAGCACATCGCCTCCCTCAGAGCCCACCCTACTTCCCTTACTGACAGGGTTGTTTTAGCCAACTCTATGCTCCTCTCCAAAGTCTGGTTTGGAGCCCACGCCATCCCCTTCTCCCCAAGCTTTTTCAAATCCTTGTATGACCTGCTGCAAGGATAGCTTTGGTCAGTCCGCCCACCACCAGTACAGCTAGAGGTCATGTTTGGCCCTCATCATCATGGTGGCATGGGCCTGCTTGACTTCAAAGCCCATGCTGCCAAGATCCTGGGCACCTGGATTGCGGCCGTCACTGCCCCTACGCTCCCCTCCCAACACTGGTCTAGCGCGGCCCGCTCCAACTTCTCCCGCGCCTTGGGCCTCAACAATCCTTCGAACCCTCACTCCCTGATGAAATACCTGGCTTCATACCCATCGGCCACAGGTCCTCACGGGACTAAAACCCACTCTAAACGAATCCTCCTCTCCATGCGAAGCGCTGAGTGGAGAATTTGCATTAGCGGAAACACAGCCCAGAGAGGCCGCCCCTCTCCTCAGTTCACACAAGAGGTACAGGGGCTACCCATCCAATATGGCGTGATTCCCACACGGCCCCATGTCCTATCCAGGGTGGACTACCTGGACATGATGGACATCCCTTACTCCATTGAGACCCAAAAAACTATCTGGAAATATGCACACCATCCTCTGTTGTAGCCTCAAATCTGTTCCCATGTGTGGTGCTGCCTGAGGCGGGTGTACCATACGGTTGAGCGCTCTAACACTTTACACTCATCCTGCGTCGTGTGTGGCCAGTATGGAACGCTGTTCCACCGCCCGGAGAAGTGTCCTACCTCTAAAGTGATATGGCGCGAAGTTCAAAGTCTGCTGGGCCAGGATCAAACACATCCCTTCAGTCTGTCAAGAGATATGTTTGCTTTATCAATGGCCTCCCCCCTTCCACCCTCCCTCCGTGCTCTGGTGGTTGCAATCGCCATGTGGACTATCCACACGATTGTCTTGGATGCCATCGCAGGCTCCACTCCCACCCTCCCAGAAGCTGTCCACAGATTCCGGTCTTATTTGGTGGACCACTTTCAGGTGTGGATGTTTGGATACCTCCCACCGCGTCGCCAACAGCTGGTTTCCTCCTGGTTCCCACTTTGGTTCATCAAATCAGACCCTTTCCTCCACATGTGTTCAATTGTGGCTACGGCCCCTTCACACGTTCCCTCCCCCTCCCCATAAGTGGCGTTCCCGCTGGCAACAAGAGATAGCATCGCTTCTCTGGGGTGCCTTCCCTGTTACTAAGTTTTGTCTCTTTTGGGTCAAATTTGGAAGTGTCCGTCCCAAATTTGGCCTTCATCGCAATAAATTAAAATGGAATCTATACTTACCTAGTGCGATGTTATCCTATAGGGTTAGCTGTCATTGTATAATTGGAATGTCTCCCTTTAAGGCTCAATACGGTTGGGATCCTATTTTACCTCAAGTGTACAACCTATACTTGATGCTGCAACCCCACAAACTACTGATTTAGCTATGAGGAGACTAGCTGATGAAATTATCAGAGTTCAAGCCATAGCCTCGAGTTCTCATGCTACTACAACCTTAAAAAAGGGAACTGGAAACAATGCTATTTAACCTACGTTACCTGAATATTAAATTGGGGATCTTATACTCTTTTATCATCATAGACCTGGATGAAGGATTCACAAACTTGATACCCTATGGGCTGATCCTTACCATATTATAAATTGTCAGGTATTGAATACTCCATTTCAGCTATTGATACTGGGACTGTTATCAGAAGAATTCATAGTAGGTTTCTTTGTAAGTACGTGCCCCCTAGGCAAGATCTTGAGGGGGGCATTGTTGAAGACTCAACTGCGATGACCAATTATAATCAAAATCAAAATTTCAGTGTCTCAGTCTAATAGTATCTTATTAACCCCGTTGGAGATATCTGATTCTCAGATAGACTGACGACTGACCCTTCAGAGTTTTTGGCCTCCTCTAAAGGATGAGGCTAAGCAATCCAAAGGGGATAAGCTCTCTCCAAGAAAGTCAATATCATCTAATAAGAAACTTATCAGATCTGACCATTACAAGAATATTAATAATAATCAGCAATATCAGTCCTCTATCAGAAAAGATCTTACCTCGGTTGAAGCATGAAGAACCTCGTGAAGAACTATCAAATCTACTCCTATAAATATCCCACATTTTTAACTAATAAAGTATCATTATTTTTTGTCTCATGTAGCTCAATTTTGGTCAAATAATAAAAAAGTTCTGTATTATGATTGTAATTTATTATTGCAACGAAACTAATAACTTCGTTGCCTTGTTTCCAGTTCTGCTAAAGACACAAAAATAATAATTTCATAGACTTCATAGCGCCTGAATATCGCAATTCCTCACGAAATTCCAATAGGTGGCCACTCAATCTTTTTTGTAACTATACTAAACTATATCAAGGTAAAGAGCCAGAGCAAATCACAGCCAACATTCTCATGACATGCACCTGTTTATGGTATAATAAAACATATTTCTGTTATGGATGACCTTCCAACCACAGTACACAGAAACTTCCTGATTAGTCCTTGTGAAAGGGCTGAACTCCTTTAGAACAATAGTACATTTTGAGATGGAGAAACACCGCATTCTTATACATTTATCAACTGACATGGCTATAGCCATGATACGCTCTGGGATGGTACTGAAGGGGATATCACTGCAATACCTTGGAAGGCCTTCATTATCCAAATTGACAACAACCAGACAAGCCCATTCAATGTGCTTCCTCTATAGTGTCCCTCAATATGCTCCAGTTGCAACAAAATAGGACACAACAACAACGCCTGCCCTGAAACATGGGAAGGCCGCCAATACGTGGAGATGGAGGCACCCAGTCAGGCCACAGATGCCAGTGATTATTTGACAGCTATCCAGTTTGGAGCATTGACCATATATGAAGTAGTTAAGCACATAAAGAATGAATAACGCAAGTAGACTAAAAAAGCGTGGAGAGCTTCTGAAAGAGCTAAGAAAATCAGAGATAGAGTGGAAAAGGGATTGGCAGCCAGGGAGAAACAACTAGACTTAATTTAGAGTAACAACACTGATAACTAGAGAGTATGACCTACATTTATAACTCCAACCCACCCCAAACTTGGGCTCTTAAGCATATCACCATTCCATAGAGGATAAACCATTCACCTACGTCCAGAATGGTGAAAAGTGTGGCTCAGCGTCCAAATAAATTCTAGTTAGACAATCAAATAACGTTTAAGTCCTAGATGATTTGGGAAACGAGAATCCTATCAATATGATTGGATATAGTAGGGTAAAAGTCCCCCAGAGTGGAAGTCAATAAAGCACCGGCCTCGTCCAGCTATGAGGTACCACTGACCAGGCTCATAAAGATCGCGCAAGATTCAAAGAACCAACCCAGAGCCAATTTGGCGCTTGCCAAGCATAGTGGCGTTCTGGGCTTACTAACGATAGGGACTTATAATATTACAGGACTCTCATTCACCAAGTCCCTGGATAAAAACGAAGGATCTTGATAAAGCTCCCAGCAGATGTACTTGTCCTCCATGAAAGCAAACGCCCTGCTGGGAAGGAGGAATAATGGTCCAGAAGCTTCCCTTTTAACCAATCATTATGGATTAGATAATATGATTTTGTGATCATCGCACAAGTTATTGCCAAAGATATCTACCATGAATCACATTTAAAAGTAGAGTCCTCAGCTTTTTCTTCATTTGAAAAGAGTAATTACATTATGTCACTTCAATTTAAGCACCCTTTGAGGCAAATGAGAGAGTCTTATTTTTTAGAATTTAGCCGCTTTAGACCTCCCAATGGGTACCATCTCTCTAAGGGTTTTCAACTGTTGGCTGGACGGTTCACAGAACAGATGGCCAAACATAAGTGATACACCAACTGCATCAGGCTAACTAAAGAATCTAATGATCCTTAAAGGCCTTATGGATGCTAAATCACCGGCTAAAAACAACTTCCAGAACCTAACACGCTCACATATTGTTAATGGCCAGTTATTCAGTGCAACAAGAATAGACGAGATACTCATACCAGCCCTGATGGAACCACAGGGTAAAACATTCTCACCCAATGACCTCCACCTCTCAGACCACATACTAATAAAAGTCAGTTTCTAAACCAAACGATCAACCCACCAACATCAAAGCTGGAAACGGCTTCTCTCTAAGCATGTAACCATGGTACAAGTTGAGAACACAATGGTGCTATTCTCAAACTTGTCACAGTGTTCTCAATCTCCCCTATGTTAGAATTTTTGCCCACTTTACTCAGCTTCATCGATTATAATACATCTGCTGGTCCACTATTAGATATATCCCACTAGTGGATGTGAGAGTTAGTGATTGCATATATGATAACTATTTTTCAGAGAAATATTCCAATGCATATTTATTAAACGCCTAATTACAATCATCCAGATTGATGATTGTTTTTTCAGGGATGATGATTATTGAAGTATTTAAAAGAACTTCAAAAATGGCAGGTATTCTCTTAAAGTTTCTTAGGTGGATTCTACAAAAAATTGCAAAAAGGGTAAAAATAAGATTGTATTTAGACCTATTTTTTATTAATGAAAAGATTGAATATTTATAGTCTTTGAAATAGTTTGAGGTTTATCAGGTCTTTTCATATGCTGAGCAATCAAATCTTCTGATATCACCTGTTTGGAATAAGCATTATTGTTCCTATTAGGCTTGACAATTGTAGATTCATTTAGTTACCCCTCCAACGTTATTAAGGGAATATTGGGGTATACATTTCAGGAACAGAAGAATTTGGCGAAGTCCCAATACTTCCCACCTCAAGATTCAATCGCTGAGTAGGATGAATTCTCAAAAATCTAGTGTAGATATGATTTAAAACTATACCTGTATTTAAATGGACAATTGAATATTCTAGCCCTTTTTGAAATATAACTTGATAAGGACCAGACAAAAAGATCCCAACTTCTCAGTTTTCCCACCAGGTCATGAGTGATAATACATATCATAATTTCTAATTTAATATTCAGGTAAAATAGGTCTAAGTTGATTACTCCTTTATGTCTCCTTCTTGGCAGTGACTTTAATGGATTCCATGGCTTGAGCTTTCAAGTGATTGATCTCATCAGCCAGCTTACTCATAGCTAAATTAGAGTATTCTGGTATACTTTCCTCGAGTATTTCTTGAATGCTTGATGGAACTGAGGGATCTTGCCCATAAATACATTTGGAGGGTGTCATCCTGATAATTTGATGATAACTTATTTGGTAAGCAAACAAAGCACTAAGGAAATAGAAGTTCCTCTGAGTTGGGTCCATTGAAGCCATATTCCTTAAAATAGAAACTAAAGTTACATTGGCTCGCTCAATGGCCTCATTAGTTGATGGATGGTAAGGAATGACAAACTGTTGGATGGTATTGAATAACTTTGACAACTCTTGTATAAGTTAAAAAGTATAAAGTTTGTTCCATTATATGACATAAGGACCTTGAGACAACCATGTTGAGTAATGATTTAGTGATAGAGAAATAAGGTAGTGGCTTTAGCGGAGGGAGTAGCAATGGATATGGCCTTGACCCATTTAATGAATTGGTTGACAGCCATGATAATGTACTGGTGTCCTTGCAACCCCCGAGGAAAAGGTCCTACAATATCAATACTTATCACTTCAAATGCCTTAGTCGATGGAATCACATGATGCTGATACATAAAGTTGGTTGCGCCATGACTTTTACAGATGAGACACGAGTCAAGTGCATCACTAATGGTTTCAGTCAAATCATTCCAATAGTAGCAGGTTTTTAACCACTGTTGGGTTTACCTTAAACCACTATGACCTAATTGTTCATATTCCTCCATGATAGCGGTTATCTTGAATTTGGGTGTAAAAAGGGTAACCATTTGGATTTGACTTCATATACAAAGATTCTTCCCTAATCATGGTATCTTTAGTGATAGTTCTTAGGTAAACAAAATCTTCTTCAGATTTTCAATCCCACAACTCAGGACATCTAATTAACTTATATAGTTTTTCTCTCCAGAATCCAAGGTCAGTATAGGTAATTGGGATAGGCCATCAGCATTTTGGTGTTGGGTACCCAAGCAATGTACAATTGAAAAATTATAACTTTGCAGCCTTAGAGCTCAACGGGCTAGTCTGCCATCAGGATCCTTCATATTTTGCAACCATCATAAAGATGAATGGTCGGTAACAACAGTATAATGGTTGCCATATAGGAAGGGTCAGAAGTGCTTAATGGCTAAGATTTGCAGCTAAACATTCCCACTCAGTTACGCTGTAATTTCGCTCAGCCTTGGATAATGTTTCTATAAAACGCTACAGAATGGTCAATCTGCTCTTCATCACACTGGTATAAAATAGCCCCAATAGCTACTTTACTTGCATCAGTGTTCAGAACAAAAGGTTTTGATCTAGTTTGGATTAAAACAAGTGCCTTAGTTAGGGAAGTTTGGAGAGAAATAAAATACTGTTCCTGAGCTGAGCTCCACTCAAATGGCACACCTTTTTGTAATAAATGGGATAAGGGCTCTGCCATATCAGCAAACTTGGTTATAAATTGACAATAATACCCAACCATACTGAGGAAGACTTGGATATCCTAAAAGGAGGTTGAGGTGTCATCCTCTAATAGCTTGAATTTTATCCAAAAATGGTTGAATTCCTTTAGCCAAAACCTGGTACCTAAGAACTCCATTTCATTCTGAAAAAAGGAACAGTTGGAGGGTTTGAGTTTTAGTAAAGTATTCCAAATTCGTCTAAAAACTCCTTTTAAATGATCCAAGTGCTCAGTAATTTTTTTGAAACACAGTAATATATTCAATTATAACAAAACACAGGTTAGCTTTAAATCCTGTAACATACTTGCTGGCACTACAGTTCTATAGACTGGCGCCGAGGTCTGAAGGTGGCTTGAAGCTGCTAATTTGAAGAATAAAGGTCAAGAAGGAAGCGGAAAGTTGGGTAAGTTATTGTATAATTTATTAGGCTTAGAAGGATTCGATATTTATAGGGTGTTTGAACTTAGTGCCTTTGAGATCATCAGGGCCTCATCTAATAAGGATCTTTACTGATCTTCTGGAATGGCCTCCTCGTGGGCATCCTCAATGGATTGTGTTTTCCACCTGACCAAATGGGTGGAAACGCCGCCCCACGTGACTCAGGAATAGGTGAGGAGGATCCTGAAATTGATTTAGCTCAGTTAGGTTCAACAACTGATTTGGCATGGCCTGATTTGGATGGGGGAATTTGATTCGATTATTATCTCAAATTCTGACAATACCATCCATGGCCCTTTAGAATGTTGCTAAGGCGTTGCTCAACCCTTGTGACATATGTATTGGTTCAAAAAAGCCCTCACTAGATATTAGAGCACATTTAGCTTGGTCTTCTAGAGTTTAGTCAATTTGCCAGTACTCTCTGGCTAAATCCATTTCCAAAAAATAGGTGAGCCAGCTAAGGACCAGGGGGAGTCATCAATCCTTGGTGAAGGGTAGCTATCCTGACGATTATTGTGTTTAATTTGCAATAATCTATAACCACCTGATTTGAGCCATTTTCTTCTTCACCATTAACAGCGGTGAGGCCCAGGAACTAATGGAGGGTTTTAATAATCCAGCCTCCAAGAGTTGATGTAATTCTTTGGTGAACTGTGCTTCCTCCACTTTCAACTCATGATAGAGTTTGGCATGAATAGGAGGGTGATCTACAGTTTCAGCAGTATCAAGTATTCTTTTAATTTTACCAAAATTGTAAGTATGCTTTGCAAATATGTCATATTATTCTTCCAATAATTAAAGCACTTGTTTCACCTGCTCTTGTAGTAAGGTGTTTCCATATTACAGGTTCCACATTAAATCTCCTAATTGGGTTCCAGCCAAAGCCTTTTAGAATGCCAAAAGTTTTAACATGATATATTTGAGATAAGGTCAATAATTTTACATATGCTATTGGATTTTGTTTATCTACCGTTTTGGTTTATTGGTAAGGTTTGCCAATAAAACAGGTAATGATCCAGAATAGGCATTATTCCACTACCTCTGGAAAAGGCAAGATTTATTTTAAAGAAGATTTGGAAATGCCTTGGATTTGTAATAAATGACCCTAGGGATAAGAAATTATAAGAATGTATTGACAATAACCTGAGATTTTGGCAGTATAATCACAATCTCATAGGAGAAAATAGGCATCCCTTCTTCTATGTCAGCCATCATAGGGGTAATTTTACTTGAGGACCCTCAACACAATACTGAATGAAATAGGACCTCTTTGATCCCTCTAACATACATACCCAACTTCTAATATGTTGAGAATGTTCAGATAAAAGCAATGGAACCCTATACCCCAAAAGGGATAGAGATGAATTGGGGTAATTAAGAAATTCCATCAATTTCCCACAAAAATTTTATCCCCAAGAGAAGGTCATAACTCAGGTTATTAAGAATGATTGCAGGTACCATAAAAGTTAACTTCCCAACCTTCAATGGGAGTGGTGAAAAAGCCCCAATTGATCAAGTCCTCTGAGGTCCTGAAGTGCTGTATTCTTTTTTAGTACTAGATGGTCCCGCAGTGCCATATTCTTCATAATGTGAAATATTGGGTGTTAATTTAATACACTTGATCAATTTTGATAAAACCACATTCACAGGAGATCCAGTGTCAATAATAGCCTTAGCTTAATTTGATTCACTCAAAATTTGATACAGGTGATTATATTTCCAAACTGAGAGGGTAGAGCCAACAAAGAGGGTAGGGAAAAGGAAGAATGTTCATCTTCATACTCTACAGGATTTTGATGTTCCTGCTGCATACTCATATCATTATCAAGATGGTAAATATTATTAGTTTTGTATTTTTTTCTTTTCATCAGCTTCCTTTTTGTAACAACAGTCCTCCATATGGAAGTATCAGTGATAATAGTTACACTAAATAGCTTTAGCATTTTTTAGCACTGCGTATACTTCAGGATGACTTAGTCTTAGAGAGTCGTAGGTCTGGGGATTTTCAGAAAATTGAGGAAGTAATTCCAACATGGCCTCCTTTAAGTTTAAGATACTTCTGAAGTTCTTTTTTGACACTAATAAGGTAAACTTTCATCTAAGTCCTAGAAGTAAACTCAGGCATAACAGCAGTAATAGCATCATCCAAATTTAACTAGCCACATGCTCCCAAAGTCTGAGCCTCCCAATAAAATTGATGAGTGAAGCCTTTGATAGTTTCATTTTTAATGAGGCTTTATATCCATAAAATCCTGTTTCTGAGAGGATAAGGTTTGTTCACTCCCTAATTCTTTGATCAATGCTTCCTTAACCTTGGACCAGGTATAAAAAGTCATCAAAAGAGGTACCATGATATTCTGGGCTAATCAGTTAAGACAATTTGGTAACTAATTTTTTTTCTGCTGGTCTATAGCCTCACTTAGAGACTTCTCATATAAATAGAGGAAGGATATGATACTGCCTTCCCCAGGAGAGTACTTATCCTTGAATACAGATTTTAAAACTCATAGAAGCATTGGTGTCAAAACATTCAATCCAGGATTTTCCAATTGAGTGGTGATGCAAGAGTTAGAGTCAGAAGCTTGGGAAGAATACTGAGGTGAAAAACTACTATCCTCAGTAAGAATTTCATAAATTTGATAATTAAGATCAGAATGCCCTTCTTTTATCCAATCTGCGAGATAACATGAAAATTTACTCCTGCTGTGCATTACATTTAAATTCCAAAGTTTCTATTTTTTTAAGCATATCCCCTTTGGCTTCATAGGCCTGTAGCATGATATTAGTTTCCTTAGCACATTTACCCTGATTATTCAATTTGTCAGATAAGGATTGAAGCGACAACAGTGGATCAATAGGTACTCCATTGGTAGTTAAATTACATTCTTTGGCAAATTTATGAAATTGTTCATACAAGCGGTTAATCATGCTCAAAAGAGAGTCAGCTTGCTGAAGGGATCCTGGGTGCTCATCAGCACCAGGGATCTACGAGTTCCATCAGCCCCTGGAGGTCCCATAATTCCTAAGGCTTTCTCTATTTTGCTAACTCAAAAATTGAAAACCAGAAAATAATTGCTTTAATTGGAAGAGGCGATTTTTAAATTCCTCTTCCGCCAATCGATTATGATTAGAGAGTCAGGTAAAAATATCTCTCCATTCACACTGCATTTCCTGGGCTCAATTCATTTATTGTGAGTCAACAAAAATATATATTCCGTAATCAAGCTGAACAAGTTGTAGTTGAAATTCATTAAGAAGATTGCTATTAACAATAATAGCATCATGGTTATCTTTGAAAAACTTGGAGGCAGACTTGAAAAACTCAGAAAAATAATATATTAAGGATTGGAATCCTTATAAGAAATTAAGCATCCCTTAGTGATGCATTCCAACTAATTTTAATAAGTGTTAAAAAGTAAAGTGTACAAATTGGTGTAAATATTTGCTCAGTACCAATCCCTGGCAATTGATAAGTTTAAAATAAATCCCTCATTGTAGAGAGTACAGCATTAGTCAGAGATTGAGTAGAACGGATTCCAGTAATTAGAACCCCCTCAAGCATCTGATAGATGATGTTTCTTAAAACCCAGGATGTTTTGAGAATTTGTAATAAAGCTTAACTTGGGACCATAAAATTCTAATTTTCATGGAATTCCAATGAAGATGTTACCCTTGTGATTTCAATTCTAGTGGAACGGACCCATTGTAGAATACTGTTTTGCTCATGGTCTTGAGATTCATCAGGCAAAAAAGAAGAATCCATTGTTTTATTTTATTTATTCGAGGCAAGCCGACCAGGGGGCAGACATTACCAAAATAGAGAAAGAAAGTATCGACATGAAACCTGAACAGGGTCAACTCTGTTGTAGAAAGTTTTTTTCACCTCCGGATCGGGACTCGGATTTTTCTGGTTATGTCATGGGTAAGGTTTTTGTGTTATTAAACCTACTAACCGCCAAAAGCTTCCTTCGTCTGGCACCCCGATCGATGTGCGAAGGGCGGGAATCGAACCCGCAACCTTCAGGTTGGTAGCTGTACACCCTACCGACTCGCCTTCCACCCCCAAGAAGAATCCATTGTTGTGATTGACATTTTCACTGGCGCGTAACTAAAATTGCCCCCTGTATAAGCAACACTTTTGAAGTTTTGAATTACACTTAAAAAATGGCAGGTATTCTCTCAAAGTTACTTAGGTGGGTTCTCCAAAAAATTGCGAACAATTGTAAAAATAAGGTTGTATTTAGATCTATTTTTTATTAACGAAAGGATTGAATATCTATAGGCTTTGAAATAGTTTGAGGTTTATTAGATCTTTTTTAATTTCTGAGAAATCAAATCTTTTTTTATAACCTGTTTGGGATAAGCATGATCTTCTTATTAGGCTTGACAAGATTAGATTCATTAAGTTCCCCCTCCAATATTATTGGGGGAATAATTGAGGTAGACGTTTCAGGAATAGAAGAATTTATCAAAATCCTAATAATCTCCAACAAAATAACAAGTAATTAGTGTTT
Organism: Massospora cicadina; assembly: GCA_022478985.1. Taxonomy (NCBI): domain Eukaryota; kingdom Fungi; phylum Entomophthoromycota; class Entomophthoromycetes; order Entomophthorales; family Entomophthoraceae; genus Massospora; species Massospora cicadina. The sequence continues at coordinate 260,740 of JAKSZP010005298.1, read as the reverse complement.
TGATTCCATTATTAATAACTTGATTGACCTAGAAGTTGATTATGCTTAGTTGCCAATTAACTAAGAGGTTTATGAGTTGGTGCTGAGTAATGCTGCTATAAAAGAGCAAATTTTAAATTAAGTTTTTCTGAATTGCAATAGGCTGTTTATGAATAAGAGTCCTATTACCTAAGCAGGTTGTTACCAAATAAGGTTAATTTGATTGGAGTTGAGTTAAGAAATTGGGACACGTTCTTTGTTTCAACTCATAAAAGGTTGCAGTCAAGTAGGGAGAGAAACCAATTATTTTTGATGAGGAAGATCCATATTTTGCTTGACCCTGGAGGGTTAATTAATCAGTGACGGCCGCCATTACTAATTGGGGCGCCAACCAAAGAGTTGTGCACCAAATTCGTTATAAATTCCCTTTGAATTTATAATATAGCATATAGATTAAGATTTCAAATACTTCAAAATAGACTATTTTTTCTCTTGTAAGTATAGTTGTTGAAAGGACAGAAAAGTCCTTTATCTATATATTGCTATCTCCATGGACTCTGCATGACGAGAAGGAAGAATAACCTCTGAACTTTATCCTCATTAAGTTATAACAGATAAAATAGGGGAAAAAGTTCCTACAAATTTTAGACGAAATTAATATTAGGACAAGCACCAGGTTGACGTTAAGCCTAATTACTATCCTGGCTATCATCTCAACTAGAGCAATAGTCTTCACACTACTACTCCCCAAAATAATATGCTATTATTAAAAAGTTGAACAACGCACATACAATGAAAATGTGCAGTTAAACAAGGGAGCCAAAACGAGTATTAATAAGAAAGAGGAAACAAATCCAAACTTTATCAATCGGTGCTCTATCAAGTCAAACGGCTCCAAGGTTTTAACAATTGGTGCTCACTATAGGGGGTAGTTGAGTTTAGCCAAATTTACTAAGAAGATCATATCTGATATGTTTTATAAGAATGAACTATGTAAGCTTTAAATGGAGTTTGAAAATTTCAACAAGAACGCACTTCACTTGGCATCACAAGTTAAATTACTGCATTGGATGAATGGGTGATGAAGGCTGAGTAAGAGGTCAAGCAAGTGGGAAAAGTAAACAATGACCTCTGTAGAAAAGTCAACTCCTTGAAGCGCAAGGAGGGTAAATTGATCAAGAAGTATTGTTTCAGAAGACCATGCGAGAGGCATACTGAGAATGTATATGCCACCTTACTAAAGAGATAGCATGTCAATTAAAGTGTATAGAAGAACTAGAGGGCGATAAATGCGATTATATGCAATTGGAGGCAAAAGAAACTGACAAGAAAATGCCTGAAACTTTGGTTGGGATAAAACCACTGGAAATATGCCTTGTTCATTTGGAGCAATTTCAGAGATGACCCCAAAGTTACTCCAATGGTCAATAGAGTCATAATACTGGATTACCTGTTTGTGGAGCCACAGATGATTTTCAAAGCACACTAAAATTACCCGCGTTTCATTGGTATAATGCCCCTGCATTTTTACAATTATTTAAGATGACGATGTTTGGTTTTAGTGACCAACAAAAGGCATTGACCATCATGAATAACCTGAACACCGATTTTCATATCTGCAGTTACCACCATCTAAACGGGGACAATTGATATCATCAGGAGACCAAGGAAGCCATCAAGTTAGAATCTAGAAGCCCTACACAGATGTCTAACTGCAAGAAGGGATTTTTGGGATTCAGTTCCAAAAAGATGATACCCTAATAGCTTTTGCATACCAATTTTATCAGGAGTCACAGGTCCTGGCCAGTGCAAAATTGCTATCAGATTTTGACGCCCAAATCGTGAAACAAGCATCAATATGGCCCCCTTGTGATTTGCACAGGACAATGGCTTAAGCATAATTAATGCAAATGTTCACATCTCAAATGGTGGATAATTTGAGGATTTTAGGAGCCACTTTTGAAGCCCCAAAGAGATCATTAAAATTGATCCAGACCTGAGATCAATATACTGTAAACTTTTCCAGGACAAATATGGAGAAACTTAAATGATTCATGTTGTGGAACAAGCCCAAAGTATGAAAAAACGGACAAGACACAGATCTGCTGCCACCAGTTTGGTAAGTCTGGATACGTAGCCACATAATGTTGGAGCAAGAGCCCAAGGAGCAGGTCAACTTATTCCAGGTGAAGGAGAAGGAAAGCAGTCAGGATTTGGGAAAAGGTCCCATGGTCTAGAGATGGAATAATCTGGTACTGAGGTTAAACCTGTTCCTCATGATATTATGAACAGCAATATAGATTTTTCTGATCTCTTTGTAGATGATAAAAACTTACTCAATATATCAGGTTGTTAATATGGACTTAAACGTTACCACTAGATCCAAAAAGAAGGGAATCAGCCCTAAAATCAACAAGGAACTGGCTTGACCATATGTCCTACAGCTAGCAGACAAGATTATATCCACTGGGGACCAGGAGGAGTTACTCAAGCCGATTTTAGATGAGGCAAATGTATCCATTTAAATTTGAGCAATTAAGGAATCTTTTGTTGATCTATCTATGCCATTAATTCATTTCTCAATTTGGCAAATAACGCCACCATTTAGTCAGTAAATACCCCATTACAGTATTCTGAGTGTACCTACACGGATATCATAGTTAACTGAGTGAGAGTGAGGGCAATCTATACAGTGGAGTTCCCATAAACATCGTTTATATCAAATTAGCGAAACATATGAGGATTTTGATGGACCTAGAACACCAGAAGGAATATGGAATGGCTGGATTAGATATTACAATATCCTTTGGAGCCTACAAGTGCTGCCACTCTGGTTTGGTTCACTTGTGGTATCAGATCCCACCATTGTGTTGGCAAACTAGAATTATGATATCCTTATCAGAACGTAGTTCTTGAGAAGCATATGGAGTAAAATGTGATTTTGAGAAAATACTCTGACTAATTTGGGGAAAACCCTGCCCTTGGTATATTTGCAGGAGGGAAACCTGCCAATGATTAAGAAGAACAATTTTGTAAACTTGATTTCTAATGATTGCATCGTTCTAATCTAGTAAAAGTTAGATGGTCATAAACGGAGAGAAATGCTGAAGGAAATCCAAGAAAATATAAGATCTGTTTGAGAATGAATATGACTTATACTATACTGCCTGGGATGCAAATAATCGTTAACACAGGGTTTATACTCAAAATTCTGGAGAAGATATATGGAGAAGTCATTGGCTCATGGAGGAAATCAAGAATCAAATCATGGGTAGTTCAGGGATAATTATGCTGGGACACTGAGAAATAACGTGCTACTGTCTAATTTGGGAAATAAACCAATGAAAATAAGTAAAATCAAGTCGTCGCGTTTCTACATTTAATCTTTATGGTAGAGATCAGTAAATTCCATGAGTTTGAAATGCTAATCAAAATGGGATTGCCAGAAGAAACTTTCAAAAGTGTCAAAGTCTTAGTAGAATGAAAGCAGATGGCTGATTTATCTGAAGAGCAGCAAGAATAAGTGCTCCAACTATTTAAGAAAATTGGTAGATACTTTCCCAAGATGATCATAACTTGGGATGCACGAAGAACATGATCCACAAGGTAAACACAGGAGAATATTCAGCAATATGGATGAGACCTGTTTGAAGGTCTAAAGGTGCTGAAGCTGTTGTCAGCAAAGAAATCAGCAAGAAAGTTGAGCATGGGCTCCACGTTCCATCATCAAGACTATGGGTAAGTCCTATCCTTAGAGTAAAAAAGAAGTACAGATCAAATTGAGTAGTGATTGATTATTGTTAATTGAACAAAATTACTAGAAAGGATTCTTATCCACTTTCATGAATTAACGACATACTCAATCTCCTAGGGAACGCCAAACAATTTTTGGTGATGGACTTAATTTTTATTGGCAAATTGATTTTCCAAAGGAGGACAAAGAAAAATGTACAATTACTGCCACATAAGGACTTTACCAGCTGACCCAAATTACCAGGATTGTGTAATGCACTAGCCAACTTCTAGAGATAAAGGGACTCTATCCTTAGTGATGTGAAGCTATTATTTGTCTTGGTATATATGAACGATATAGATGTATTAAGAAGGACCTTCACGGACCATTTGAAGCACTTAAAAGAAGTATCAAAGCTACTAGTGATGGCGAACTTGAAAATTTAACTCAAAAATATGTCACTTCTTCAAAAAGGAGCTTGAGAACTTGGAGTATGTTATCAACTCCAGCGGGCTACAACCCCAGCAACATAAGATTATGGCAATCAAATGGATGTCAATTCCAAAGAGCTTTGGGATATCCAAATATCTCTTAGGGTGATTGATACTATCACCAATTAATAAATGATTTTATAAAGATTTTGGAGCTTTTAGTAAACTTATTGAAGGATCCAAAAAAGGATTCATTAGGAATAAAGAAGTCCAGGAATTGTTTGATGAATTATGCCAATATTAACAACCATTCCAGTCTTTAAGTACAGAATTTTAATCAGAAATTCATCATCCAAACTAATGCATTGTTGATGGCGATGGAAGTAATTTAAGCCAAGTGGATGACAATGAGAAAGAACAGCCTGTGGCATATGTGAGTTAAACTCCGATGCCAGTGGAAAGGAACTATACCATGATGGAGTATAAATGCCTTGCAGTGATCTATGCGTGCTAGCAATTCTGAGTGTACATCCATGGAACGCACTTCTAAATATTGATGGACCACTTGTCCTTGATCTGGCTCCAGAACTTAGAGGAACCAGAGGGGCGACTGGCCCAATGAGCTTTAAAATTACAAGCCTACGATTTGAGATACTGCACCAGGCCAGAGCAGCGCATCAGAACGCTGAAAATTATTAAGATTTCCTGCAGTCCAAGTTGTCTATAATAAAGGAGAATAATCATTCCAAAGGATGATCAAAAACAATCTCAGGGACAAGCCCTGAGAAATTCAAGGTGCTTTAAAGAAAGTGATGAATAAAATAAAGATGAAAAATGGACAATCATTCAAAACGATTGATGGAAAAGAATTTTTATTCCTGAATCCGTCAGAATGAACGGAAATAATCCAATACACACACAAAGTCATCGGCCATGGTGGCCTAAGAAGTCCATGGACCATATTTGCTAGTACTATTACTGAGACTTGATCAACTTTAATGTCGCTGACTACCTGGCCTGTTGTGTGGAATACCAACTCCACAAGCCTCGTAAGAATATAAAATTATACAGGCTGATACGCCCTGGATTTGAATGGCACATTGTGTCAATAGACGTGATGGGACCACTTAGTATAAGTACAGGAAGCGCGAAATGCATCATATTGGCAATAGACCATCTTACTAGATGGTTTGAAACCAACACCCTTGAGAAAAGTGGCTGCTGTGAGCACAGCAAAGTTCATTTTAGATCAAGTGGTTTACAGTCACAAGTTCCTGTCATGGATACAGCTAAGAAGAACTAGACTGGGCTCCCAGTTGGGTTGCGCCAGCACCCAGTGGAGGCCCCAGAATTCTAGAGGCATAGCGGTCTGGGTGACTAATAAAAGTGGGGATCTATGGGAAACGTGAGGGAAGCAAACGTTCAGTAACGTACCAAAGCCCCCAAGGCAAACCGGATGGTTGTGTTGGGGGCAACCGCTAGTCTTGTGGGGGCAACCCCTCAAAGGCGGGAGAGGCAGGAAGGATGACGACTCCTCCAGGGTTTGCAGTTTCTGGCCTTCAGATTCTGATAGGGAGGCTTGCGCACCAGTGGGAGGCGGCACAGAGACCGCCACTTTACTGGGAATATGGGTAGAAGTGTAGTAAACCCCCTGAGAGGGGCTGAGACTGAGTTTCCCATGAAGGGGACACTCTAGGTCCCGCTGGTGAGCTGGACCCACAGCGGCAGGGGCGGCTATGGAAGCTAAACCCACATGCTTGGGTCAGGGACGCCTTGGGGCTGCTCCAACTTTGTAGCAGATTCAGCAGACTTGGCGTCTAATGAACAGAAGAGCCTCCGTTTAATGGATGTGAGGAAAAAATGGAACAGTGGGCTTGCCTTCAGGGGCAGGATGGATTATCACGTCTATGATTTGCTGCTGCGTGGCGGGATCAAGCAACAGATAATACAGTCAGAGAACATTGGGAAAAGGATTTGGGTGATGTTGTGCTTCATCAGATCAATTGGTAGAATCACTTTAAAAGTTGTGTTAATGTAGACAGAGTCCATGGCAAACTTGGCGGATTATCAGATTTATTTCAATGAAAGGCAAAGAGAATGAACTGACAACTGCCCTTGGTGGGGCCAGTTTCCTTTTAAATGGGGCGATAGGCATGGGGAAGTATTGGGGGATTGGTCATTTGGGGAATGGGAAGGGGATTTAGTTGGGTGGCTCAAAGGGGGGGTAAAAGGTGGCTCCCAATATGGCAAAAACTTAGAAAATTTTTGCAAATTTTCCCAACTTTTGGGACCAAGCCAAATCAATACTGTTAATCGGGTCCCAATGAATTGAATCAGCCTGTTTGCACAGCTGGGGCGGTCTGGATTTGTCTTGGGAGGCAGGGGTCCATGGATTTGGTTTGTTGAGAATTGGGCTGATCCCATGATTGGGCAGCTCATATGATCCAAACTTCCTGGCTCTGTTTCAGAATGTGGAACCCAATGATCTGAGCCATTTGGAGCTAGGTTTGCATTCTGAGTCATGTTCCAATCTGGCTTCTGAAGCAGGCCAGCCTGAACTGGTCCCCCAGTATGTAAATTGCTAGCTGGGCTCCAACATTGAGAATGGCCATTTTCCCAATTTTTGGCCATGACTTGCCTGGGGAGTGGGTGGCCTCAGGGCTCTCTCCATGCCCCCTGATGTGAGCCATCTCCCTGCAGACCCCTTCTATCAATCCTACCAGGATTGAAGAGGGGGGAAGGGGTGGGAGTGAGATGGCTTTGGGGAGGAAAGCCATCACCGAGTGCTCATCTATCATGTGGGTGAGGTCACCCAGCTGTGACAGGGGATCCACAGGAGCCTTGGGTCCCCTCTTTTTCTGGAAGGGGTGCTGGACCCTATCCAGTTTCAAGGGCTGGTCCTCAAGACTTACAGTTCCCTTAAGTGACCTTGAGAAACAATTGAACCATATTTATTTCTCTTGTATTCCTGAGGCTTAATAATTTTTGTGGGGATCAGAGGAGTAGTATCAGTTTCTATATAGGCCAGAAACAAAAGGAATGGTGGAACAAATTAATGGAATGCTAGCACACCGCTAAGAAAACTGGTTGTTGGGAAAACTTCTGCTTGTGGAACTTACCTAAGTTTAGTTACCTTAGCCTACTATATACGTAATCACATGTCAACAGGAAAACGCCAGTTAAATTTACTTTACAATGAAGGGCAGCCTTACCGCCGATTTTGTATTCTGCTATAGAGCCAGCAGCGGGGATGAGTACCAATTGTAATTGAACTGACTGGCCAGTATAATGATTTAACTGCAATCGCAGGCGTTCAATACCATTTAAAAGAAAAGGATCAAAGAAAAGTCAACGTATGACAACAACCAACCGGCGAAACAGGAGTACCATGTGAGGGATAGGGTAGCCTATTGCAACACCATGGTTTTTGGAAGAAGAAATAAGCTGTATGCTTTGTTAGGTTCATTTTAAGTGATTGTCAAGTCATGACTAATGCCTACACAATTAAGAACATTGTAGATGGTCATGTAATGAACTAGGTTCTTATTTACTATCTTAACTATTGGATCTAGGGGAGTAATAAGTGAAATATTCCAGAAGGACCAATGAACCTAGAAAAAATAGGTCAAGTCCTAAAGTTGGTCAAGTCTCAGATGGGGGACGCTGAACAATGATAGGTGGTCAATCTTTAAAATTAGATCTGTAACCCATGATATCTGTTTAAGTTCAGAAAAACCCAAACAGTTGAACCAGAGTAGAAAACCAAGAAGATGACCTCTGAACCTAATAAGCGGTTTAAGTCCCATTGCAAAAAAAACATAAGGAAAATATACATATGTAAATTTATATAGATTTTTTATCATTCTCAGTAAATAACCCCTATAAATATATTATTTGCACAGATTCAGGTTTTGTGCAATTCTCTGTGTTGTATGATAGCAGTTGATATGATTATTGACTATAGTAAGACGACTATTATCCATATTTGAATTAAAGTAAAAGCTTTTGGTCCAACGCTCAGCCAGTGTTTCCTTTCAAAATACTTATGATGTCCTGAATAGGTATTCGTTCCCTTTTACTGCCTAACTTAATCTATGCTTAGATCCCTGTTTACAATTTCCCTTGTTTAATGCACTGTTGGCAACATTCCCCAATTTGATTCAGCTTCTTCTCTGGATCCCCACTCAGATCCTTACTCTTTATCTTAAAGAGTATCCCAATTATTGCACACAGCAATAATATCCTTGAGAAAGAATAAAAGATGAAATGGATTCTGATAAAATTTACTAAGATAATACTCTAATAAAAGCGATCTGCTAATTGATGATCTTTGCTAGTGAATTCTTTAGGGAATTTATAGTAGGGAATTCAGTGCCCAACCCTCAGTTGGCACCTCTTAATAAAATGGCAGCCATTGCCGTTGATTCACCCATCCTCATCTCAGCAGCGATGGTCTTCCCCATCCTGGCTAGGATTCAATCATTGGACATCCTCAAGACCTAAAATGAAAAGAGTCAGCAAACGTGTCCCTAACAATTTACTCTTAATCCAAGCGAACCAACCATATTTGGCAACTGACCTGCTTATGTATTGGGACTATTTACCCATTAATGCAGATCACGAATTAACTGATCAATTTGCTAGTTGCAGGCGTCATCACTTGTCTCGCAACTTACGCCCTTAAATTTCCAATCAACCGGTGATGAAACCTGACTGATCCCAATTGGTACACCTGAAGTTAATCAACTATCAGATGCCCTATTTCATCAGCAACTCTGCATGACAAGATCTTAAGCATTCATCTGGTTCAATCCCCAATGGATCTGACCAGGCAGATAACCTAAAATCCCTTGAACATAGTTACCCCAAAATCAGGGTCAACTGATATTCAATTCTCTTAGCATTAGGGAATTATCTCCTATTGATCCCTGGTAATCTAGTCAGCTGGGAATATGGGCAAAAATTCCAACACATCCCCCCTCTTGCTTAGATTTACAGCGAGAAAAGGATTGGGGAGAAGAACACCTATTCAGACACTTGGTCAAATACTTCATTTGTTCAAGAGGAGTACAATCATCAGGACTCAACGCTGCTTGGGATGACCTTCAGCATGCGGCTCTCCTCCTCTTCCTCCTTGCTACTGCCTACTCAGAGCGTGGTCCCCACAATCTTCTGTCATTCCAGGCTGATTGATTTACTTATGATGATATTAGTCCTGGGATCTAGATTTCCCCCCATCAGGGCATATGACCCTCTGTCATATTCAGGATTCTTGGTCCGGCATCCTCAATTTCCTGATTTTCCTCATCCTCAACTGGATAATCCTGACATCAATGTTTGTTTTGCAGCCCAATTAAGAATGTACCTTCATGTTTGCCCTCGTTATTTTCTCTTCATAACCTACTGGCTCATATCATTCTTAATTCTTCTCTGGAGAGCTTATCCCATTAATTTTGAGATTAATTTCTCTGAAATTGGAGCTTAATTGATTTCAGAGTGCATAATGTTGACTATCATATAAGTCCAACATCCCCCTCTCATTAGCTCATATGTCAAATTCTGAGTCATGGTGCCAACAGCTGCTCAATAATTTATCTGATCAAGACCTTTGCTCTTCCAGCAGATGAGTCAATCTGCATGACAGAACCTTTTCTATGGTCTAACCAGGACTCATACTCCTAGTCAAGTACCAGTAGCTAGCCATTCCATAGAATTGCTGGAAATGGTAACCAACCCCACTGAAACCAGGTTAGCGATTGTCTTGAATGACTTGCAACCAATCCTTCCTCTGTCATCAATTCCAGAGTTAGATTTCAAGACTCCCCTGGATTTGGCTCCTTTTGCAGATACTCCAAACATCATTGTCAAACCTCCTGGAGCAATGCCCTTTTCTCTTGATCATTTTTTCATCACTGGATTGGACTTGCTTCTGGAGTTCCTCTTCTGACTTGGTCTATATTATAAGCCAGTTGTCTTGGCCACTGAACTAATCATCAGAAACAACTTACATTTTGAACTCCTCTATGCAGAATTAAGGGCCCAAGTCACTAAGGCTTTGTCCATAGCTCTAATTTCTTCTAATCTTGAAAACATCCTAGATTGAGATATCGCAGCCTATGCTCTTTGAGTTTTATCGCATCCTATGCTCTTCACTTTGCCATCCAAGTCCTTCAAAGGTGGGCCATGAAGCTTTCAGCCTCTCCCAGTTTCCATCGCTCTTTCTGCTTCAGCTTCTAAGAAGTTCATAGTTTTCACTTTCAGGATGCCATTTTCTCCTTGCATGCCCACCTCATTTCTGGAATGTCCCATCAGTATTTTCCACTGATAGATTTGATAGGGGGCATGATTTGGCAACCCCCATCTAATATCCCTTGCTCATTTACATCCCATAAGTCAGGTGTTCTTGATGAAGCCCATTGGCAAGCTCTCAAGACCAATCTCCCAGCTCCAGTTACATATTGGGATTATTTGGGGTTATTCACTGACTGCCTCTTCTTGTACAGTTGCTTCCCTCCCCACTCCAGATTATTGTGTTTGGCTTCTTCCATCATTTTAATTTCCCTTCACATGTCACTTTCTTGCAGGGATCTGCGTCCACTCAACAAACTTGGTTTCATGTAGTTCTAGCCCTCGCTAGCATTTGATCTCACATAGATTTTGATAGGTTACCTACTCCTACTGTGATCCATCACCCTCCCCCAAGATGCAACATAGGCGGAATCATCCACAAATTGAGGATAAACAAAAAATAAAAACTATAAAAATATATCAGTTTTTCTATGCAGTTTTTAATACTATTTTCTTTCTAAAATTTTATCAATCTTTTATTTTTTTCTTCTTTTTTATATAAGACTTGACCTTGTTTTGATTCAGTGGTCTTATTTTTTATTTTATTACCCCAAACTGGATCCTAGGTATACTTAGACCTACCCAGTTTTCTATAATTCAGAGGTCTTACTTTTTTAAGCCTTAAACATTTAGATTGTTTCAGAGATCCTTTTTTTATACTTGACCAAATCATTAGGACATAAACAACTTAATGGTTCAGCGGTAATTTGGGAACCTTTTTTTACTATTTTTTGATCCATCACTTTAAATACTTAGCATGGACTTGATTTAATACTATTACATCCAAGAGGTCTTGATGGAGTATGCATCCATCACCATCTTGGTGATAGTCTCAAATGGACCTGACCACAACACATCCAATTTGTTTCTTCTCCCAAAAACATGTGTATCGCAATAGGCAACTTTTTTTGCTGATTTGGTATTCTGATAAGGCAAGTCAGTTCTTATCATCCATTATTTTTGATCTTATCCTTTTCTTCAAATTCATATCAATTGCTTGTGATTGCATTTTAATCAGGATATTTGTCAATTGGTTCAGGTACTGATTGGCACTCATACACATTGTTGTTTCCACCATTGAATATAAAATCAGTGGCAACGCGGCCTTACTCCCATATAGTAACTCAAATGGCGTTTTTCCTGTTGCCATATGATGACTGATATTGTAGGTGAACATCGCCAAATCCAGGTACATTCCCCATGCAGAAGTTCTTCCTGTAAACAGCTTCCTCAGCATTACATCCAGCATACCATTAACTCATTCCATCAGCCCATTCATCTCTTAATGTAGGTTACAGACATGACTCCTTGGACCCCCATTATCTCAATTAATCGTAGGATCACATGAGATGTGAAATTTGTCCCATTATTGCTCATCAGGACCTGCAGGAATCCATGTTGGTATACTAATTGTTATAGGTTGAACTTTTCAGTACTGGTAGTATCTGCTTTTGCCAGGGCCTCTATCTCACCCATCTCATCAGATGATTAATCACAACTATTATGTACTTGACTCCCCCTGTGCTCATCATCAATGGTTGTATATATTTGAGTAAGTTTACTGCACAGGTTGGTTGTGAAATAATATTAATAACACTAGTTGTATGGAGACAACTAGTAGGTTGAGTCTTCACAAGTGGTAACTAATCCACTATGGAAAACTGTAATTAAGAAAAACAACAGTGGACCTTTGTTCCCTTCAATCTTCAATTTAGAAGTAAATAAATATATTTCAGTTGAATTCTTCTTTTTATTAGAGTTTATGATAGGGGGTTTTTATAGGCAGAAGGCGGACAACTTTTCAGATAATTCTCTGAAAATCAGCTGATTAGTCCCCTGAAACTCCGGGATGTGTGGCAGCTCCTCCTTTTAGGTTGGGCACCACTAGTGCTAAAAAAAGTCCCCAAAACTCCTAACCCTGGGGATTAACTTCCAATGGTAGCAAATGTCTTCATCTTAATTAATCCCCAGCAGTGTAACCTTTTATGGATTGGCAATCATCCCCATGTGTTAGGAACAGTACACAGATGGTCTGGGGGCCATGTTACCTGATTACTACTACTAGCTACCTCCAAAATAAGCGTTAAAATGCTTCAGTAACTTTATTAAAACTACCCAAATTGTTCAGCACCTCTGCTGTAATGTAATTAAAGCAATCTGATTATTGTCAATCATGCCCTCATCAAATTACCTAATTAACATTGTTGGGCATGATGTTCAACGAAATATTAATCAAAACAATTGTTGATTTATGTTCTTTGATGAATTTTGACTACTAATTTAGTTAGGGATGATCCCCGACGAAATAGTAATCAGATCCCATCATTGGATTAGATCCTTTGATTAATTATGACTAATAGTTTTAGTCAGGGATGATCACCAATAAAATATTAATCAAAACTAATCATCGAATTATATCCTTTGATATTTATGGTTAATAATTTAGTCTGCAACATCACCAAACAATCAGTTGCTTTAACAACCATCAATTTTGTAATCTGCAAGCGAGATGGATAATGTGCTCAACCAAATTTCCAACAGTGGTCCTATCACATTGATGGACACCATATGCCAAGCAAAACCAGGGTGGACCAGTAGTATCTAGATGTACTCTTATGTGGCTTGTGCAACTGGCACTCCACACAACAAGCCATATAGTCCATGACATCATAGTTGATTGATTCTTAGTAGTACTGGAAAATATGGTCAGTTGTTTTTCTAAGGCCTCCATGCCCGACAACCTTATAAGCAGCTTGAATGATAACTGTTCTTTTTGACAGCTTTGGTAATAGTAACCCTTTCCCATAAATAATCTTAAAACTTGTCCATCCATGGTCTCAGTGTTTTCCATCACTTTTTTGAAGTGCACTTTGGATTTTTAGGGCTCATTCCCAATTTTCCATTGGCCATTCTCTGGAATAGCTCATCCGACTGCTGGCATACCATCTGAACCATTGGTAACTGCAATAAGCCATCCACATTTTGATAAAAAGCCTACGCTCAGTGGACAATCTCATAATCATATGCCTGCAACTTCAGGGCCCATCAGGCCAATCATCCTTCTGGTTCTTGTAAATTGTGAAGTCAACGCAACGAGGATTGGTATGTTACCAATTTAAATTGCTTTCTGTGGATGTACACCCAAAACTGTTTGCAGGCATAAATGACCACAAGGCATTAACACTCAGTTATGGTGTTGTTCCTCTCAGCAGCTGAGAGTGTCTGGCTCACATATGTCACCAGATGTTCATTCCCAAGTTCATCACTTGGCTCAATATGGCACTGATCTCTGTCAACAAAGCATTGGTTTTATAATGAATTTTCAATAGAAATTCAGATATTTTAAAATTGGAGAATCTATCAGGTACTGGCGTAACTCAACTAAGGATTTGAGCTTCTTTATTCCATACAAATCCTTTCTTTGGATCATTTAACAGATGGAATAAGGTCTCAGTGACTCTGTCAAAATCCTGAAAACATATTCTATAGTATCTGATCATTCCAAGGAACACTTGGACATCTTTGACACTCTTTGGCACAGCCTTTCTGGTAATCATATCTCATTGTAGGTCCAAAAATCATGGACTTATAAAGTTAATATTTAATATTTTATATTTATTAGATTTTTAACCAGGTGATATTCCTCACATATTAACAAAATGAGTATATTAATTAATTAAGGATGATCTTCAATTATTTTGCTAATTTCAATTCTTTATTTAATGATAATACCCCAATTTGTACTCCCTATTCAGTTGGGTTATGCTGCCTTGATCTGAAGGATCAAGAAAGTATTGGACATCATCCCCAATAGGAAATTGTTGGGTCTCAACACTGGCGACTGAGGCCAAGGAAGTTGAGATAATTAATATTATCAATTAAGATAACAAATTGCTTAAATTTGATATCAAAAAGTAACAGGAGAAGATCCTGATAGAATTTTCAGTTAATTTTGATACTGGAGACTTATGCCAAGGATGTTAAACTAATTAATACTAATTATTTAAGCTCAGCAGGCTTTTATCCCCACACCAACTCCACGTGAAATTAGTTGTTGGATTTCTGGCATAAACTCAAACCTCAGAGGACTGTCAACTTATGCCGGGATGCTGAACCATTTGAAATCAATTAAATAAAATCAGATCACATTTCAACTTTGTGCGAGTATCAGGCAGAATCTCCATCAGTATTTTGGTTTAATTTGACACTGGCGACTTATGGCAAGGAAGTCAATATATTTAATTAATTCAGATTATGATGAACCAAGGATCAAGGTATCATGAACATTTGAGGATGACAACTATTGCCAGTGAGAGTGCAAGAAAATACTAAGCATGGAGAATCACCAGTGAGTACTGATGATACTGACAATAAATGCCTATAATTAGTTTGATCTCCCTCTTAATAAAAATATCTTCTAAGCTCCAAATATAATATTTGTTTACCTATTTTTATTAAGTTTTTAGTTAACAGTTTTTTGTTTTTTAGCTTGTAGAGGTGAAACTCAAGATCCCCAGTTGTTAGGTGCTGGGTAAAAAACCTGGAGTGGTTGGCGCAACCAACTCCCAATCTTGAACTAGATGGAAACCCCACGGGAACTTGGGCAACTAGCAGCAACAATGAAGGACTGGAAGGATTGAATGGGAGAAGCCCTGAGGGAGTCAATATAGAGGCCGCTGAACCACAATCGTTGGACATGTCCCATGAGAGGACCTCTGAGCTATAATAAGTGGTCATGCCTCAGAAGGAGAAGTTTTTGGTCTTCTGGGTTGGTGGGTTGCTTTGCGAATTTGTAGGGAAAGGTCGCTGATGATTGTGAAAAAGCAAGGGCCATCAGTCTTCATACTGTTTGGCCTGGCACACTAATGGAGTCACCTAGATTTGAATTTGAAAAACTTCAACAATATTTTATCTTTTTTTGTATTTTTCTTTTGCAATGAGACTTTTAACCTACAATAAGGTTCAGAAGTCCTTCTTAATCCTTCATTCAAACTGGTTCCTAGGTATAATCTGGCCTACCGATTATCAAGATTCAGAATCTTATCCTCTTAAAATTATACCATCTATTTGGTTCAGTGGTCCTCTTTTAGGACTTGACTAAAATCTTAGGAAATAACCATTTAATGGTTCAGAGGTCTTCTGGGAACATTGCAACTATTTTCTCTTAAGTCCAATACTTCCAATTTTGTAGTATTAACTTCCCTTACTTTATGACCAGCAGCGCTTTTTCTTCACATGTAGACAACACTTGCCAACTTTGGCAATACTCTTGAATGTTTTCATTCATTAGGCATTCAATCCAGACTTGTCATTCGTCTAAAAGGTCCTAATTCATCTCATATTTCAGCAACTGATGCTTGAGTCTTTGTATCTCTCAAAATCATGAATTCCTCATTAGTCAACGGTTCCATTTGATTGTTCATATCATTTTTCTCTTGAAACCAATTTTTGTCATTTGTTGCCATCCAAAAAGTTGGAAGTAAATCCACTGGTGGTTTTGGAAACGATCCTTGATCACACAGATTGGTCTTGCCTCATTAGCTTCATCCGATTTCATCTTGAATTGATGATGAACTTGTCTCCAGAAATTTCTGATTATTGATTGAATATTATTAGGTCAAATAATTATCTCCCTATATTGAATCAATAATTCCTGTTTTGACCTCATACTCTTCATTGGTAATGTAATCCAATTCTCTTAATTGATTGCTTCCCATTTCAATTTCAACCAATTTCTCATCTAGTGTCTCATCTAACACCTCACTCCTCGGGACTATTTCAAGCAGACCCAATTTAAACCTGGGTTGGCCCTGTTGATCCTCTTCATCTCAGTTAGATGTTGGGTGTAACAGGTTTTCTTGCAGCACTAGAAAGTTCCATATCTAGACTACAAGTCCTTTTCCCAAATTTGAATATCCTCAATTCGCTTCACTAGGAGCTCCACTTCTAAGCTGGGTGAATGCGATTAAATGTTATCCACTTCACATTCTGTCTTCATTGATATTACTTTCCCTAGTTACTTATTGCCAGAATTAGAAACATCTTTATATGACATCACACTCTTTAATAGCTTCTACTCAACTACACCCCTGTATTAAGAACCAATTGTTAAAATTGATAGGTATTCTGATTATTCTCAGTTAATAACACCTAAAACTATATTACTTGACACAGGCTCAGGTTTTGTGCAATTCTCTGCGTTGTATGATAGTAGTTGATATAATCGTTGATAAAAGTATGTTGTAATATCTTGGGTAGTATACTGCAAAGGTTGGTTTAAACTTAATAAAAATACTAGCTGTATGGTGACAACTAGTGGGTTGAGTCTGCACAACAACTGGCAACAAATACACTCTGGTAACTGTATTTAAGAAAAACAACTAATAACTTTTATTCCCTTCAATCTTCAATTTAGAAGTAAATATTATAATAGTATATCAGTTGAGTTCTGTTTTTTATTAAAGAATGCTAGGGGTTTTTATAGGCAGAAGGCGGACAACTTTTCAGATAATTCTCTGAAAATCAACTGATTAATCTTCTGAAACTTCTAACCCTTAGGATTAACTTCCAATGATGGAAAATGCTTTTATTTTAGTTAGATCTCAGCAGTTTACCCTTTCACAGATCGGCAACCATCCCCTTGTGTTTGTAACTGTAAACAGATGGGCTGGGGCCATGTTACCTGGTTATAGCTACTAGCTACTGCCAAAACAAGCGCTAAAACGCTTCAATAACTTCATAAAAATGACCCTAATCTTTCATATCCACTGTTTAAACGATTCACTTTGGCAATCCAAATATTGGAAATCAAACCCTCATCAAATTGCTTAATTAACATTGTTGGGGATGATGCCTGATGAAACATTAATCAAAACAATCATCAGATTATATTCTTTAGTTATTTATAACTAACTATTTATATGGGGATGATCCTCAACGAAATATTAATTGAAACCAACTGTCAGATTATATCCTTTAGTAAATTTTGACTAAAAATTTAGTTGGCAACCATCACTGAACAATATTTGCTTTTAACAATCTTCAAAATTATAATTGGCAAGCGATATGGATAATATGGTCAACTGAATTTCCAACATATGGCGACTATTATCTGTAGTTGAATTGAAGTATTTTATTTTGGTCCAACGCTCAGCCAGTATTTCCTCTCAAAATAATTATGATGTCCTGAATAAGGATTCGTTCCCTTGTACTGCCTAACTCAATCTATGCTTAGATCCCTGTTTACAATTTCCCTTGTTTGATGCACTGTTGGCAGAATTCCCCAATTTGATTAGCTTCTTCTCTGGATCCCTACTCAGATCCTTACTCTTTATCTTAAAGAGTATCCCAATTATTGCACACAGCAATAATATCCTTGAGAAAGAATAAAAGATGAAATGGATTCTGATAAAATTTACTAAGATAATACTCTAATAAAAGCGATCTGCTAATTGATGATCTTTGCTAGTGAATTCTTTAGGGAATTTATAGTAGGGAATTCAGTGCCCAACCCTCAGTTGGCACCTCTTAATAAAATGGCATCCATTGCCGTTGAATCACCCATCATCATCTCATCAGCAATGGTCTTCCCATCATGGATAGGATTCCGTCATTTGACATCCTCAAGGCCTAAAACAGAAAGAGTTAATATGTATCCCTAACGTTTTACTCTTGATCCAAGTGAACCAACCATATTTGGCAAGCGACCTTCTTAGGTAATAGGACTTGTTACCCATTAATGAAGGTTTTGAACCAACAATTTGATTTGCTAGTTGCAGGCAGCATAACTTGCCTTGCAACTTACTCCTTAAATTACCAATTGGTCGGTGATGAAACCTGACTGATCCCAATTGGTACACCTGGTAGTTAATCAACTATAAGATGCCCTTATTTCATTGGCAGATCTTCCCGATGAGATATTAAGCATTCATTTAGATCAATCACCAATGGATCTGACCAGGCAAATAATTTAAAATCCCCTGAACATAGTTACCCCAAAATTAATGTCAACAAATATCTAATTACTTCACATTAGGGATTTATCTCCTAGAAATCTCTGGTAATCTAGTCATTTGGGAATATGGGCAAAAATCCCAACACCATAAAATAAGATTGATAACATAAAGGAAATATAGAAAATATAAAATGAAAAATATATATTTTAAAATTCAATATTTATTAGTCATCATCAAAAATCATCTGGTGATGCTCCTTATAATATCAGTAGGACTAACTCAGGTTAAAACTGGGTCTGCTTTGAGTAAACTGTTGCGCTGAAAGAGGCAAAACACATCATTAGATTCAGGACAGGTTAACTGGATTTTGCAGGAGTATTCCCTTAATAAATGAAGCCCAGTCTGGGGGAATACAGTAACAAAGGATTGGAGAAGTACCTGAGAAGATCCTACAAACGATGAGGTGTCATATAATCCTGACCTGGGGGAAAACAGGTTTTTTCAGACCTTTTTATTGGCAAGAACACCAACACTAGGCTTGCATGGCATGTGGCTATGGGAACTGCTCTCTGCAGAGGTGGCAGCAAGGAGGACATGAAATGGAAACATGCAAAGAAGAAGGAATAAACTGAGACGCATCAAGGAAGAAATGGAAATGGACCAAAGGAACTCAACTTTAAACCATGCGGGCAGACTCAGTCAGAATCCAAGCATCATATTTCCCCAGAAAATCTTCATTGCTGGATAATCTGGCCAATCCAGGGGGATGTGTTATATTTTTCCTACCTTACCCAGCTTCATTGATTATAATACATCTGCTGGTCCAATAGGAGTTTCATCTTGCTAGTGGATGTGAGAGTTATCAAATGCATATTTGATAACTATTGCTAAGAGCAAATATTCCAATGAATATTTATTGATCCGCCAGATTATGATCTTCCATACTGATGAGTATTTTGTTGGGGATGATTCCTAATAAACAAGCGATTAGGGCGAAGAATCATTTTCAATAACTTAATTGATTTGAAGGACTCTGATCAAGTTTAGTTGCCAATTGACTAATTGGCTTATGAGTTTCTGGAAAGTAATGCCGCATGTGATTTAAGCTTTTGAGTTAACCTTTTCTGGATCATATTCTGCTATTTATTGGTATGAGTCTATTACCTAAACAGGTTGTTACCAAATAAGGGTAATTCAAAGGGGTTTAGTGAAGATGGTGGACACGTTCTTCATTTCAACTCAAAAGAGGTCACATCTAAGTAGGGGAGAGAACTATATTAATTTGATATTAAAGATCATCATTTTGCATGATCCTGGAGGGTTAATTCAATGGCAAAGGCCACCGTTCCCAATTGGGGCTCCAAACAAAGAGTCTGTGTTGAATTCCTATAAACTCCCTTGATCTTCATATAATAAAGCAGATAGATTAGGAAGTATACTTACTTTTATACATAGACTGTTTTTGCTCTTGTGATTAGAGTTGTTGGAAGGACAAGAAGATCCTTTGTCTATATTATTGCTATCTCTGTAGACTCTGCATGACGATAAGGAATAGAACCTCTGAACCTTATCCTAGGTTAAGTTCTAAAAGACAAAATATGGAAGAAGTACCTACAATATCAAACAAATTGAAACTTAGGACAAGCATCAGGTTGGAATTGGACCTAATTTCTATCTTGGCTATCAGCTCAACTAGAGTAGTAGTCTTCATACTACTACTGCCTATCATAATCTTTACTATCAACGAGTTAGCAAAGCATATACAAGGAGCCAGTGCAGTCAAAAAAGTAAGCCAAAGTGAATATTATTAAGAAAGAGGAAACAAGTTTAAACTTTATCAAATGGTGCTCATGATAGGGACTCTGTTAGTGTGTATCTTGAGTAGCAGAAGGTATTATTTAGGTGGTGCATGAGCCACTGGTTGATTTTTAGTGGAGGATGCTGCCAGCGGAACCTCTGCCCCAACACTGAGTTTATGATGCCTCTTAGAGATGAGGGAAGTGTAAAGAACCTCCAAACCATCATGTCAATGTTGGTTTGGCCCACTGAATAGGTGAGTTGAGCTTAAAGGGATATAATCTGGTTAATTCAGGGGATATGTCAGGATTTTAACAAGATAAATTTCTTTTGATTAATTGAATAAGTGTTTGTTTGGTTAAGGATGATTTCTGACTATTTAACTAATTTTGATTATATGTTATAATGATTTTAAACAAATATATGATCCCCACTAGGGCGAGTGAGCTGGTTCAATGATCAGATGGTTTAAATAAGTCAATGACAATTGTCAACTTATTTAGGAGTTTTGAGTGCATTATTTTAAATAATTAGCTGTACCTGGCCACGCATTGCTGCGGCTCAGTTTAGAAAAATGGAAAAGAAAGAAAAGAGAAAGCATACGTTTTATAATAGCAAATTTACCTGGCATTACTTAGGTTTATTTATAATCTCACATGGACATAGCCTATAGGCTGTGCCAGTGCTAATCTCGAGTCACTCGGACTAACAGCTTCGCTGCTGCCCTTGTGGCTGGTGAGCTGATTATCCTAACATTACTTAATCTACTTAAAATCCTAATACTAAATTTTAATTTGATTTAGGGTGAGCAATTTGGTGAATTATTCATAATATTTGCCAATTCTCTTCCACTCGCCCAAATAGATTGAATCTATCAGACTCAATTAGTTTCAGGTGAGCAATTTGGTGAATTATGAGATATTTGCCAATTCTCACCCACTCACCCAAATAAATTGATCCTATCAGACTCTAAGGTTTCAGATGTCATAAAGTCAGTACGTCAGTCTGTCAGCAAATGTGTTTTAAAAAGATATTGGTAGATAGCCATCAATAAGTTCAAAAACTATTAACCTACCGAATATTCCAATCTTCAACCACTTAGCATAAATTTATTAAGGCTGGAAAATTAACTAGACCATCAATCACTTACATGAAACTATTAAGCCCTTCGAATCAGCCAAAAAATGAACCACCACTCAGCTAAAACCAATTATTGAACTTACAAAATAGCCAAAAACTGTCAACTAAATATCAAAGCCTATGAAACAGATTAAATGAATATGAAAATTCTCAGTAAAATTGCTATATAATTACCATCAGAAACATACATTTTGGATCTTATATATAGAACTGCTATTAAAATTTCAGTGTATTTTATTTTAAAAGTACATTACTATTCCCAGATGTTATAAATTATTGTACAAAGTTTGTTGATTTTTGTTTTTTGCTAATGAGATAATACATCTTATATAAACGAAAAAAATCAATGACTTCTGTAAAAAAAGTTTAGGCTAATTCTTGATGATACCCAGTTTAACACAGATTTGTTTGTGGGTAAAAGTTTACCAGATGTTCCTAATCAATTCTTTTTTATATTGGTAGATGGCTGCTGATAAAATTAAGAAATCAAATTATATGATTAGATATAAAATACCACCCACTCAACCAAAATAATTAAACTTATCAAATTAACTAAAACATCAACCACTTACCTGAAACCATTGAGCCCATCGAAACAATCAAAATCTACCATCCAGCCAAAAACAATTGAAATTTTAAATCAACCAACAACTAAAAACCAAACAACTCGCCAAAACAAATAAATTATCAAACTAACTAATTACTAACTGCTTATTAAAACCATCAAGATTATTAATCAATACCAAAACTACCAACCGCTTACCAAGACCATTTAAAATTGAATTAACCAAATATCTAATTGCTCAGATGTAACATTATACCAATTTCCATTAAAAAACACATACGATTTTTATATTAAGTACTAAACTTTTTATTTTATCATGAAAAATAAATTAGTCCTTTCTTATTGCACATCTACAGTATCTAGTGAATACCTATGCATAGTTTCATCTTTATATGACTCGTCATTGTTGAGATACAGTGATGAGTGATTGAGTGAATGAGTGAGTGAGTGAGTGCTTTCATATTTATATATAGATTAACAAACAAATTGAGGTCCCCATTTTGTTGGGTTGAGCTGTCTTGATCTGCTGGATCAATAAAGTATTGGGGATCATCCCTGATAGGGGATTAGTGAAGTTGACACCAGTGAGTGATGCTAAGGATGTAAAATTGATTGTTCTTGCTATTTCTGATGAAAGATTATTATTTTGATGCCAAAGGATAAATCAGGAATGATCCCTGATAGAGTTTATACCAATTTTGACACTCAGAATGATTCTGAGGATACCAAAATATCTATTAATACTCATTAAATAAATTGAATCTATATTTCAACTTTAAAGTATTATTGGGTGATGTTTCCCAATAGAGTTTTTGGTCAAACTTGACATTGGTGACTAAGGCTAAGATGTTGAGACATTTTAATACTAATAAAATCAGAATTTGCTGTATCAAGGGTTTGATTTTGAGGTTTAATGTTTCACTGGAAACTGAGGCTAAAGATGAATCAATCAGTGGGCTATTTTGAGATCAGCCAGTGAATTGAAATGAGGCTGATTAGTTGAGTAGCGATGGTGCCAGAAGATCCAGAAGTTGAGTGTAAGGGATGATCCATCAACTAAGTATTATGATAAGAAATTATAATCAATGTCCATAGAAACTGATGCTGAAAATGAAACAGCTCCATGTTCAATATATTGATTTGGAGAAAAAAATAATTCAAGGGAGATTTTCATCTAGTGTGATGATGTTAGATTATTCAGTGAGAGTGCTGATGGATGCCAGCAATTTATGCTGATGATAATGAAAGGCGGGTTAGCGCCTATAAATAGTTTACTCTCCCTCTTAATAGAATATATTTATAATCCAATCTTCTTTTTATTTAATTAATAGTGGATACCTACGGAATTGTTAGCTTATCAGGTAAAACTGCTTCCACCACTAATGCAGGATTTGAATTCAAAACCTGTACTGCTAGAAAATTTTCAGTGTAGTATATTTGTCCCAAGGTCAACCCACCTCGAATATAAAGGAAAGATGGATACTTACCTAATATAGTTTTAAGTGGATGTAGTTCAGTTTGTCTGGTGGAGGAGGAACGTAATATACCTAGAGGTTAAGTTCTGGGATACAACACCTGGAGTGGTTGGTGCAACCAACTCCCAACCTGGAATTGCAGAACAACCTTGGGAACTGGTTCAGTCAGTGGATCCAGCAATGGACAATCAAAGATTAGCCATGAGGTGGAGGAGAAAGGGGTCAGGCTTCCCAGGATGGGGAACCGCCAGTACCTACCAAGAGGGGCTAATCTGCTAAGGTGAAGTTGATGTCTAACTGGATTGTGGAGTTTCCTGTGGCTCTGTAGTGAAAGGTCACTGATGATGGTGAAAAGGAAAGGGCCAGCAGTCTTGATACTGTTTTTCCTGAAACACTAAGAGTCACCTAATACTGAGAATAAAAAATATCAACACCCTCCATGTGGCAACAATAGCAGTCTTCAAGAAGAGGTCACCAAACCCTAGCCACGCAGCTTCCAGATGCATGAGAAAGGAGCTCGTGGAACTATCTTATGCAAATTGCATCCTTGCCCACTTGGAACGCTACCTGCCAAGAAGTAGCTAGAACCCGCAATGGGCCAGAGAATGGGTCAAGCTCACCCTAATTTTCTAAGAAGCACAAATAGCTTCATATGCAAATGTAAGCACTTCAGGAAGGGGAAGATGGGCAACCCAAGAAGGCCGCCAATTCAAGTTCTTCTTCCAGGATTATAAAGCTAGGTCAAAGGAATCAGCCTTAACAGAATTATGAACAAAAGATGGACAGACAATGATGACCCGCTATTGGTATCCTCCCTCATGGGTACATACTATCATGAGCTCTACAGAACAGAACAAACGGACAAGGAGGCAAAGGAGTTCTTCATCAATGCTATCCCAAAGTATAGCTACTAGATGGGAGACGTGATTGCACAATCAGAGGATAAACTTGCACATGCCATGCGGAGTCTCCCTTCTAATAAATCCTGGCCTGATAGTTTACCCTATGAGTACTACAAGCACAAACTTTAAATCATAAAAGAAGCCAATCCTCACCCTCATAAACCTCATCCTGAAGGAGGGTAAAGTAATGCCAAGGAGCGCAGAAGCTCACACCTAGTCTTGCACAAAAAAGCTACCGCACTGATTTGAACAACTGGATATTAATCTTTAATTAACACAGATAGGGAGATGATGGATAAAGTCCTGAACAGACTAATGGCAGCAAAAGCTCCACTCTTTCTGGCCCCACAACAATTTGGCTTTATCCCAGGAAAAAGCATATGGGAAAACATACATCAAGTCAAAAATACACTTTAAGGTGCCTCCAAGGGCATGATCTGCTTCCTTTACCAAGAATAGTACTCTGATAGGGTCAACTGGGACTACCTTGCAGCAGTCCTTTTAAGACAAAGTATCCCCAACCTCTGATCAGGTGGATAAAGAACCATCAACATTGAGCATCATTCTTAATACTGGGTAGACCTTCATTTCTTTAACAGAGCTTCCTTGAAAGAGGCCTTCGCCAGGGTGATCCCCTTAGTCCAATACTATACAACTTTTCTATTGATCCACTCCTCCGCTGAGTACAAGCACAAATTGAAGGAGTCAGATGTAACGGGCAAAAACCATTAAGTATAGTGCCATTTAAAAATGATTGTGTAGTCAGAATATAATCTAAAGATGATGCAAAAAAGGTGTAGAAAATATTCACAATGTTTGAGAATGCATCACAACCAAAGCTTAACAAAGACAAGTCACATACCTTGGATTTAGCTGGTGTAAAACCCCCTAAAGCTCTGAAAAAAGATCAAAGATAAAGGTTTCAAGGAACAAAGAGGGTGTATAAAACAGAAAAGCTTTAATCAAAGTCCTTTTAACATGCCGCTCACAAATTACAATTAAGCATATATGTATTTACATCATCAACAAGGGAATTGCAGTAAAAGTTATAGAAGATAAACTTCTGGAAGGCATTATGAAAACATTAGCTAAATAGAGACACAGGAAGGATTCTTAATGGGAAAGTGCCATCTACAAAATACAATGCTATTGGCTAAAATTTGGTAACCAGCACATGATATAGCATTCAGCAAAGGCTTTTTTAAAAACTAACCTCAATTCTAAAAAGTTTGGTTATGGTATTCTAAAACCTACCTGTAAAAATCTAAACTCTGGTTGGTCTACCAAAAGAGGATGAATGGGGATCATTGCTCATGAGCTTAAAGCAGCAACATTATTTTAGGATTGGAAAAATTTAGCAGAGCACAGGAAGACACCCCCTCAATATGGACATCAGCTGATAGAACACAAATAGCAAGAAAACCGGCCTTAAAAATTCACCTACATCTAGTACTCTAGGAAGTTACCTGTTCTCACACACAGGTCTGGTTGAGCCTAGGGAAGCCGAGACTGAGGCCCTATTATCTCTCTGACAAATAAAAACTTGGCATTGCACCAAAACTCGGTTATGATAATAATAAAAAGTTCAGAGGAAGTTGGAGGAGTCTTATTAAATTCAATTGGAAAGGTGAAACTCAGAGCAGTTCACCATGCACATAATCAAACCTCTAATAAATCACAGTGTTGTAATTCTGGGAAATTTTAAATAGACTCAAATTATGAAAATTGGTATGGAGGGCCTCCTCCAAACCCATATCCATCAAATATACTCTCACTCCAATGGAGAATTTTCAAGTGTGTTTCCAAACAGGAGACCAATACAACGCCTCCCACAAGCTGTGCTCCACATGCTGAATGTTTAATACCCTCTAGAACAGGTTCTTTGAATGCTGTGATGCCCACCTTGTCTGGGAAGCAGTAGTGCATCTACCACAGCTCTCTGAAACCCTGCACCCAATCTCAATTCTCAAAGGCTGGCTGTTCCAACAAGAATATAGATATAAAGACCAAGACTAAAACAGGCTTATATTGATTCTCATGCTGTGGTTGATCCATAGCAACTGGATTGCCTGGGTATATGCATCAACCTAAGCGAGCCCATATTGGGCTCTGAACGACTTTAAAATATTCACACAAAAACACTTTCAATATTTACTGTTTGGTGATACCATACCAGCCAAGCAACGCGCATAGGTTTGTCATGAGAGTACGCACATATGTTTGAAAGCTCCGCGGTGAACCAAACATGCCTAAAGATCCGCCACCAAAATGCCATTTTAAAACACAGTGAGGCCTGAAGGCAGAGACTGTGCTACCAACGCCAAAAAGCCCCAATACTCCCAAATTTTCACCATCCCCTCTCCTCAAGTGTGTTATCTCAAAACACGCGCTCCCAAAGATAATTAAAATTAAAAAATTTTGTGGGAGCATTATTTAGGGAATTGAGTACCATTATTTGTGTGATAACAAAGCGCATCCAAGCCAAGATATATACCAATTTGCCTTTTGTGGTTACTGTGGCATCATGTTACTATTTTAAAATAGTAATACCCAATCATTATAAATCAGGTTTGAATACCGCCATCAGAGAGGATAAAACTTTCAGATTGGGCTGAAATACCGACAGTCACCATCCTAGCAACCTCTAATGTGATTGATGATGGGAGTTGAAATATTTAGTATCTACAGTATCACGTACTATATTTATAGCCTTGGAGCTAGAATTATAGCTTTAGAATCCTAGAGATTCAATTTTAGAGCTGAATAAAGCCTTTAAGTTTAAAAGGCCCTCAATATGGCTCTTAGATTAAAACTTATAGGGCTCCAACCTCCAGCTAATCTAGCTTGTTGGTCATATCTCCATCATCTGTCTATATGTGGTGGTTGATGGCAATGTCATGGGAATACAAGAGAAAAGGAATGCACTAAACTACTGGCAATCTAACTCTAGAAGATTTACAGCTTTAAACAACATGTCATTATATGACTAATTCTTATGTATATATCTGGTTGCCATAGCTATAAGTATATGATCCTATAATTATTACAACTTTCAATAAATATATTTAGTGCAATAAAACATGGCTCAGGAACCTCTGTACCTGCAAACTCATTTTATAGTATGCACTTTAGTTTTTTCTTAGAGGGAAAATCCCTCAAATATCTCACATATCATGATTCCTAAGCTTTTCCATCATTAACGGTGCCATAGATGACCAAAAGTGTGGTACTTCCTACATCACAGCATTATACCATCGTAGAAGATTCAAAATGCCAATTTTTAAAGAAATGTAGGCATGATTTCAAAGGTCTACCTTCTAGCTCCCCTCACCAGGCACCCACCTTTAATAAACGATGGCGTTTGTCCTCTTATAAAAAACCATATCAAGTGGTTGTTTGGTGCTTCTTAACAATCTTATGAAATCAATGTCAGTCTTTAAGTTAAGATTGAATCCAAATCGTTACACTTTATATATGGATATAAAGGGTATAAATTAAGCCCATCATCTATCAGCTGTTTGGGATGGCTAGACGTTAGATCAAATTAAGATAAAGCCAAATATAAATTCAGTAGGAACAAATATATATGCAAGGTAAAGTTCAATAAGCTATAGATCAATATTTCACAAATGAAACCTACAGACCCCTTGGGCCCTTGTAACTGCCAAGGGGGTTTGTGCAAATTAAAGTAATTTGATGGCGTGGGGGCAATGTCAGGGGGTTCGTGGAAGGTTTAATTAAAAAAATTGTGCACCATTTTTATTATCATAACAAAAAACAGATGTCAATATAAATTGGTGCCCATTTTTATATCCTTAGAAAAGATAGGTTTATATAAGTACATAATATAAAAGTAATGACAGGCATCACATGTGAGACAGGTGACTGTAAATGCATATTTATGCACTTTTTAACAGGAATGGTACATATGATGATGATAGCTTTCCCTTCTTCCTATCTATTAGAATATGGATCAAATGCAGTTACAAGCTTCATCACAAAAAAGAATTCATTTGGAAATTTAAGCTCATAAAGACTTAAAAATGTTACTCACAAACATTGAGACAAACATAAATATCACATATCATATATCAGATTCACCCATCTCATTAAAATTAATTTTAATTTATTTTTTAACAAATCATAACTCACTAAAACTACTTAATTATTTTTTATTCAAAGAAAGCCAACCAGGGCATGGACATTAAGATATACTCAAAAGTTAAAATAAAATAAATAAGCAAAAAATTTAATGTGATTGTTGGGAATTCATCTACAATGACTGATGTTACTCAAGGTTGAGATCAATATCTTGGTCTAA
The DNA here is from genome assembly GCA_022478985.1 of Massospora cicadina. NCBI lineage: Eukaryota > Fungi > Entomophthoromycota > Entomophthoromycetes > Entomophthorales > Entomophthoraceae > Massospora > Massospora cicadina. The sequence goes on along the minus strand of JAKSZP010005298.1, from coordinate 232,094 downwards.
TGAGATTGCAAAATCTACATTGGAGATTTCTGATTCTAGGATAAACTGACGATCAACCCTTCAGAGTTATCAACCTTCTCTGAAGGATGATGCTAAGTTATCTGATGAGGCAGAAAGATTATATAAGAAAACTGGTCTCACCAAATAAGAATCTTATCAGATCTGGCCATCACAAGTATGGTATTAATAATCAGCAATAGTAGTCATCTAATAGGAAAGATCTTACCTCAGGTGCATCCCAAAAATTCTCATGATAATTACTAATTCTACCCCTATAAATATACCTCATTTCTAACAAATAAAGTACCTCTATTATTTTCTCACATAGCCTAATTATGGTATTTTTCCATACAGGATTTTGTATTTCCAATTGAAATCAAATATAGCAATGGAACTAATAACCTTGTTGCAATTGTGTCAATCTTTTCTAGAGCCACGGAACTAATAAAAACGTAGCCTTCATAGCGCCTGTTTATTGCAATTTCTAGAAAAATTTTAAAACTGGTACTCCCTGCCAGGTTTGCTTCTGAGGCTATCTGGTGAAAACATACATTCACAATGATGAATATGTCTAGCAAAGAAAGCCCCTCTTCTGAGGAATTAATGAGTATCACCCAATGGGTACACTCCAACAGGCAAGAGATGCCTTCCGCTGATACAAATAATCTGCAATTTCAAGCTTCTATGGATTTGGTCATCAAAGCCCTGACTAAAGTAATTATTATATTTGAGCCTCAGATGTAGAAGAAACAGTTAAAGGTTTGATAAGGGGGGCTATTCAGCCTGGTGCTCATTCTAATTGTGACTGAGCTTTTAAAGTTGCTGAAAATATGATGGACTTATACAACTGAGCGGTGTTACAGCCTTCCAAAGTTGTTTTGGCTAGAGCTGAGCAGTACCTCTGGCATTATGAACATCCTGCTATTCACCATGTACTCCAGATTTTGGAGTTGTATCATCTCGAGATCCAGCGCCAGATGACTCTGGTGCAACAATTTCACTCTCAGTTATCCTAATTTTATGAAATGGCTTCTAACTTTGGATGGGATAATTAAGAAGCCATTCTCAATAATAAAAGAGAAATCAACAATATACATAACCTGTTAGTGAGAATTGATAATGGAGTTGTGAGATACATCAGCAAAGAAGTATCTCAGCAAGTTAACGATGTCACTAACCCTATTCACCACCATATCACCTCCCTTGAGGATGAGATTACAAGACAATTGGAACAATTGCAGGTCAAACATGGGGAGCGCTTTGGTGAGCTTGACAGGCTAGTCCAACATCTTGTCTGAATGGTGGGTACTATCAGAGAAGGTGGACCCAGCCCTGTTGGTCCTCCTGGACCACTGGGACCACCTAGTTCCCCTTAAGTAACCCCAAGACCTCCTGGTGAACGTGGTCCTCCTGGTTTGGTGGGTCAACAAGGCCCACCGGGGCCAACAGGTCGAGATGGGTCCCAAGGACCTCCTGGCTCCTCACTTCCAATGCCCGACTTGAGCCTTTGATTCTACTAGTATCAAGAGTACAGACATTAGAAACCCAAATCTGAGCCATAGTTCAAAGGTGTTTCTTATCATTGGAAGGCCTCTTAACTGACCTTGATTACTCTTTAGCCAACTTATTGGATGGCGTGGATAATGCTCATCGTCTATGTGATGCTAACCAAAATATGCACTAAACCCAGTTTGCAAGGGTAAACACTTCCATTGAACGGTTATCTACTAGATGAGGAGTACTTGAAAACAAGCAGGAAGAGATGATCTCTGCAATTTTTAACTTGAAGAAACAACCTGTGAATGACTATCTTGCTCAATGGGTTCACAATTTACAGGAGGACCTCAATCAATTAAGGCAACAAGTTGATCGAATTCACACTCAAGCTCCTATCCCAGAATCTAAGCCCTCTGAAGCTGATCCAGTCATGATATCAGGTGTACATGTTTTGAGTAATGAACCCACTACCTTCAAACCTACCTTTAAGGATAAGTTTGAGCCGGGTGAAGGTAGCATTTATTCGTTTCTCTTTGTATATAAACGTGAAATGGACGGGCATCAGATCAACAGAAAGTACGGCATATTACCTCTTGCTTAAGCTAGTCCGCTCAAGAGATCACGGTTTTTCACCTGAAGGTTTGCAATATATGGGCTCAAGTGAAGACCGCCCTTATTAAGGAATTAAGGTGTGATCAAATCCTTTCTAACCAAAAGCAAGCCTTTATGAGTATTCAAATCAAATGAGGAAAGTCTATCCAAGATTTCGCTAAAAGATTCTACCATGAGGCCCAGAATCTTGCCACTTGCGACTGGATTACTGTAGATGATGCCATATCATCTGTAATGAGTGCATTCTCTTCTCATACTCAATTACTACTACATTTGAAATCACTTAAAGGAAATTTCTGATTCATTATCGACATCAAAGAAGCGCTCATGGAGATTCCTAATGGTGTAGTACACCCAACCTCTGCTAATAACCCTCGTTCTTATATCCATGCAATGCCACCTAAACCCAAACCTAAACAGAAGAAGGAGCCAGCACTTATTGTGGCCTCGTGGATCATTTGGTATCCCAAAGTTGGAAAAAGCAAGCAGAGGAGTTGTAAAAGATGAGTCAGCATAGGGCATGAGGCTCCCTGTTCTGACCTACCTCCTGTGCCTCAATCAAAACTTTTTAACTCTTCTACAGACTGATATGTGATATCCGCTCCTGGTGAGCTTGATATCCCTGATGAATTAGCCAACAAAGATACTGTTTCTGCTTACACTTCTGTTTCTTCTTCTAATACAATTCAATCGATTAATTCTTCAGTGTTTTTAATCCCAAACTTTTAGCACTGATGAGACCTGGGTGGAAGCCATAGTGCATAAAGTGAAAGTTTTGGCTATTATTGATATGGGATTGACCATCAATGTGATCTCTTCCAGGCTTATGAAAAAATACAAACTGGTTCTGTACTTAAACCATTTACAAGACTACGGAACTGCTGGTCCTTCCTACACTAAATCTATGAGCGATTATTTCTCTCTTCCAATGTTTTTTGAAATGTTGGTTGTTTCTGCCCCTGCAGTAGTGTTGGACAACAATTTCTATGACCTGCTCTTGGGACCTAAATTTCTCATTGATTTTGATGCGATAATCAGCCTTAAGCACAATTACCTTTCTTTAATTGGGTACCAAGTACCTTTAATATTACAAAATGTTCCCAATAGCAAAGGCAAACTCAAACGACGTTTTTGCTTATTGTAATACCCCACTTTTATCTCTTGTCATAAATACTAAATCCTGGGACCATGGACTATACTTCCACCTCCATCATCTTGTGCCTCTGAGGTAATGCCTTTATATTCTAACTCTCCATTTACCATTCCCCAAAAGCTCAAGTCATAATTGATATGGGAGTACAAGTACTTGTACCCACTGATCATGTGTTAGAGATCTTCAGTGACCAAAATCCCTCTTATTTGGAGGCTTTACCCTGCCCTGGTGTCCTTGATCCTTCCTACAATGGGACTGTTTTAGTTCTATTAGCATCTCACTTCTTGACCTATACAGTTGAGTTGCAATAACCCCATCACCTATGTGCAGCTTACTCCTGTGAGTGAAATCTTATCTGTGTTGGGATGTGGAGATTTACATGTATTTGGGCTAGAAGATACCCTTATCATTGCTAGAATTGACGTCAAATTTAGGGATTCACTCCAAAACAATAGCATGAAGCTGAGGCTCTGATTGAAGAGTATGCGGATATATTTGCCCAAGGTCCTGGATATTTTGGACTGATGAAAGATGTGCAGCATCAGGTGAAAACCGGGGATACTCCCCCTATTTGAGCTCGACCATATCATAAATCTAAAGTTGAGGAGACTCAGGTCTCAGTGGAATTGAAACAACTCCTTGAGGTGGGGCTGTTAACGCCTTCTAAGAGTCCATGGGCTTCTCCTTTACTTCTCATTCTAAAAAAATATGGGGGCCATAGATTGGTTATGGACTATCGTTGGCTCAATGCTGTTACCCAAAAGGATTCTTGTTCTCGATCTCACATTGATGATTCATTAAAATTATTACATAGGTCACAATACTTCATGGCTATGGACCTTGCGAGTGTTTATTGGCAAATTGACCTGCCTCCAGAAGATCATCAAAAATGTGATTTAAACTCTAGTGAGGGTTATTTGAGCCCACTTGTATGCCGCAGGGGCTTTTTAATGCCCCTGCAACTTTCTAACGATCCATGGATGGCTTGTTTGAGGATTTGAAACTTTCTTGTGTTTTGGTATATTTAGATGATGTTACTGTGTTTTCTCGCACTTTTAACGAGCATTTGGCTCATTAAAAGGAAGTTTTTGGTCAGATGCATTGTGCTTCACTTAAGTTAAAACCAGTCAAGTGTGCCTTTTTTAAGACTGAGATGGAATTCTTAGGTCATAAAGTTAATTGCGAGGGGATTTTACCCTTATCTAATAAAAGACACAACTATTTCAAACATGCCTGTTCCTAAAAGCTTTCACGATATTCAAGTGTTTTTAGGGATGGTTGGTTATTACCAAAAATTCATCCCTCATTTTGCAAAGATTGTGGAGCCTTTAGTTTACCTTTTGCATAAGGAAGTCCCTTTTGTATGGGAAGAATTGCACCAGCAAGCTTTTTATCTGTTGCGCCAAACCTTAGTGAGTACACCAATCTTAGCCTATTCTGACTTTTCCAAACCTTTTATACTATCTACTGATGCCAGTGATATTGCTATTGTAGCAATTCTAGCTCAACATGATGCTACCTTAGTTGATCATCCCATCGCGTATTATAGTAAAACCCTTTCCAAGGCTGAACGCAATAATAGTGTTACTGAGAGAGAATGCCTTGCTGTCTTGGCTGCCATCAAGCATTTCTGCTCTTACCTCTATAGAAAGCATTTCACTATATTCACGGATCAAGCTTCCTTGAAGTGGCTACAACAAATGAAGGATCCAGATGGGCGTTTAGCTAGATGGGCTCTAAAGCTCCAAAATTATGACTTTACCATTCAACATCATGCTGGCGCTATCTATCAAAACGCTGATATACTTTTTTCAATTGCCTATTCATTGTTATTTTCTGCTGAGGAGGATCGCATCTATGACTTGATTGGTAGACCTGAGCTCTGGTAAGGGAATCTAAGGATGTTATATAGAAGCTACAATCCTTAACCAAAAGATACTCAGGTTAAATAAGGTTCATTATGCAAGAAGTTGGGATCTAAGTGGTTGCCCTTTATTTGGCCCTCTGCGAGGACTGATACTATTATGGAGGCTCATCAAACTGTAGGGCATGGAGCTGTCACTAAGACCCTACTGTGGTTGAAAAATCATTGTTATTGGGATAACATGCTTTAATCGGTACACAATGTGTTGGAGACTTGTCTCACTTGCCAACAACAACGTGGTAGAAATCTGATGTTCCAACACAAAATTTTGAAACCTTCTGAACCTTTCTCTATTATGAGTATTGATGTTGTGGGTCCTCTCCTTACTGCCACTTATGGACATTGATATATTCTGTTAGCTATTGACCATTTTACTAAATGTACTGAAGCTATTTCAGTCTACACGGTCACCTCTAAGGCTACGGCGTCCTTTCTCTTTAAGCAATTTTTCAACAGGAATGGTAGCCTGAAAGTCCTGTTATGGGATAATGGGACTAACTTCATTTCTCAGGTGCCATCCAAGCTTACTAAATTAATTAGTACCTATTAGTCATTTATATCCCCATACAATTCTTCTACTAATGGTGCAGTCAAATGAGCAAATGGTATCCTTGTAGCCATTCTTCAGAAGATGGCTTCCAATGACCCTAGTTGATGGAATCTCTATTTGCCTAGTGCGATATTAGCCTATAGAGTTAGCTACCATCATATAATTGGAACGTCACCTTTTAAAGCTTTATATGGTCGGGATCCTATCCTCCCCTCAAGTGTACAACCTATACTTGAAGAAGCTACCCCGCAAACTACTGATTTAGCTATGAGGAGACTAGCTGATGAAATCATTCAGTTGCAAGCTTTAGCCTCAAGTTCCCTTGCTGCTACCACCCTAAAGGAGGGAACAAGAACCAACGCTAGTAGACCTACGCTACCAGAAAATTAACTTGAGGATCTTTACTCTTCTATTACCATAGGCCGGGAGGAAGGATTCAGAAACTTGACACCTTATGGGCTGGTACTTACCATAAGTTTATCTTTGAGGTATTGAATACTCAATTGCAGCTGTTGGTACTGGTACTGTTATCATTAGAGTGAATAGTAGATTTCTTCATAAGTATATACCCCCTAGGCAAGATCTTGAGAGGGCATAGTTGGGGATTCAACTACAATGACTGAAGTTACTCAAGGTCAAGATTTGATATCTCAGTCTAATGAGATTGCAAAATCTACCTCATAGATACCCGCTTCTAGGATAAACCAATGATCAACCCTTCAGAGTTATCAACCTTCTCTGAAGGATGATGCTAAGTTATCTGATGAGGCAAAAAATCATATAAGAAAATCGGTCTTGTCATATAAAAATCTTAACAAATCTGGCCATAACAAGTATGGTATTAATAATCAGCAATATAAGACATCTAATAGAAGGATCTTACCTCAAGTGCATCCCAAAAATTCTCATGATAACTACTAAATCTACCCCTATAAATATCCCTCATTTATAACAAATAAAGTACCTCTATTTTTGTCTCGCATAGCCTAATTATGGTCTTTTTCCATACAGGATTCTGCATTTCTGAATGGAATCAACTATAGCAACGGAACTAATAATTTCATTGAAATTGTGTTATACTTCACTAGAGCCACCGAACTAATAATTTTGTAGCCTTTGTAGCACCTGCTTATCATAATCTTTTGCAAAATTCCAATAATGATTAAAAAAAGAACAACAAAATGATTGAAACAATGAAGCAGCTAAAACAAATTGAAACTGAACCAAAAAACTAAAACCAACCAAGAGATAACCATAAAACCACTATACCATCATAGTGGAGGGGAGAGGGGTTGGAGGTTGGTGAGAATTTTTCATTCTCATTAACAGGTGACTCTATTAGTATGCCATGCCAAACAGTATGAAAACTGCTGGCTCTTTATTTTCACCATCATTGGTGGCCTTTCCTTACAGGAGTGCAGGAAATTCCCAATCCAGCTGGACACCAACTTTACCTTAGCAGATTAGACCCTCTTGGTGGGTACTGGCGGTTCCCCACCCTGGGCGGCCTGACCCCTTGCTCCTCCACCTCATGGCTAATATTTGATTGACCTTCGCTGGCTCTACTAACTGGGCCAGTTCCCACAGTTGTTCTGTAATTACAGGTTGGGAGTTGGTTGTGCCAACCACTCCAGGTGTGTTCACCCAGCACTAACCTCTGGGGATCTTCCGTTCCTCCTCCACCAACTAAACTGAACTACATCCACTCTAAAACTAGCAGAGATAGTTATCCACAACCAATTAAAGAAACAAAGATTAGATTTGAAGATTTGAAGATATCTTATTAAGAGTGAATTTAAACTATTTTTAGACATTTCTTGTGTATACACATCATTGGCATTCATTTCCAGCATTGTCAGTACTTTCACCGGCAATTCTCCTTCTTAACATTTGTCAGCACTCTCACTGGCAATTATCTCTATTCTTAACTTGTCATCCTTATATTTCCATGATTATGGTAATCCTCAATTCGTCATAATCAAATTAAATATATTAACATCCTCAGCATAAGTCACCAGTGTCAAATTTAACCAAAACGCTGTTGTGGATTGTTCCTAATACTCTCACAAAGTCAAAATGTGATTTGACTTTATTTAAGTATTAAATGGTTTGCCATCCTTGGCATAAGTCGCCAGTACTCTGTTTTAGACATCTAATTCATAATCGGACAATTGATAACAAGTACTTTAGCTTTCCACTGGAAAATCCCACAATCATCTTCACAAGGAGCTGGCATTGAGACACGATTCTGTTAAACTTAGATTCAAGGCAGCAAATACATTTTCAGATGGTTGTAAATGAATACATTGCTTTCTGCCAGAAGTTCTTACTATCACCCATGATTTTGCAGTCAACGTTGAACTATGATTCTAAAGAACCTAAATGATTAGTCTTTAATTATTTGACATCCTCAGCATTAGGTAACAGTATCTAAATTGACTGAAAACTCTATTGGGATCCTTTCCCAATACTTTTGACATTGAATTTAAGCAATTCGCCATCTTACTTGATAAAATTAATTATCCTGACAACCTTGACCTCAGTCACCGGTGTCAAGACCCACCAATTCCCTATCAGGGATAATCCTTGATACTTTCTTGATCCAATGGATTAAGACAGCTCAACCCAACCAAATGGAGAGCACAAATTGGGGTTAATATAATTAAATATTGAACTTGAAGCTAGTAATATAGTTGGCAATTGTCATCAACTAATTAATGCACTAATTTCATCAATATGTGAGGAATATCGCCTGGTTAGAATTCCAACAGAGATGCAACTTGCTCAATATGTTCCTAAATAAAAAAGTGCACAAATCAGAAAGCAAGGGTGTGGTTGCAACCACAAGGCGGAATTATTAGCATTGTAAAGAGGGAACTTATGGTCTTGGGATAGCATAGTAAACTCATAGTATTTGTTGAAGTTTTGTTCAACTTAGAGGCGGGCATCAAGAAACAAGTAAAATACTGCAATATTATTTTTATAATTGGTGTAGGTGGCAAACTTAGATACTGAAATAAGGTAAGGACATATCTGTTTGACCTCCTATATAGTGCAGTTATTTCATGTTTTGCTTAAGAAGGAAGCCGGAAGAGAATCCAGGAGAATAACATCTATGCTAGTAATGATAATACTTTGCAACAGCTTTTTAGAGGGGGTCTTTCTGAAGAAGCAACTGCATCTTTGGCAAGCTGGTAATCACTCCATAAAGGCTCTTCATTGATCTTTGGCATTTTTGTGAGGAGCAATTGTTCATCAAATTCAGACGCAAAGTATTTCTAATATAGAAGAAGTTCAACATAGGGAGAAATGAGTTCACCTAAATCGGTTACCTTGCCCTATAGGACCCTGGGAGTATGGTTGAGTTGGATTGGGGCCTTGGAATAAGGGTGGGTGAGGGGCAAATGAGAAGTTGCATGATTGAAAATGTGAGTCCAAGCCTGATTCTGAATAGCTGGCTCTGATTTCAGATGAAGAGGGTGGATGGAGGTTTGAATGGGGACAGGAGTATTGCGCTGTCCCAATGTACATATAGGCTGTGTGAGAGATGTCATTAAAACACCCCATATAGAAGCTGCTGTAATGGCCTTAGAAATGGAGGAGGTGGAAGCAATCTCAGAGGTACATCAATAGGATCTTATAATATTCTTTAGGTCTAGACAGATGGAACAAGTTTGTCAACTCTTGTCAACCCAAGCCCAAAAGAGATGTTTAGCACTGCGGCAATGTGAGCATGTGGGGGGATTGGAAGGGCAATACTTAGGTGGTGTTGATTTATTGTGGCGGCAACACGTGGTGCAGTGTTGAAATTTTTAGAAACCATAATTAGCTTCAACATATATATGGAATTAGATGATTATCTGTCAGTATCACCAGTTAATTTTGGGTATCTGCCTAAGAGTAATTTGATGGTTTTGATATTAGGATCTAATCACAATAATGATGCGAATTGATGTTTAATTGAGTGCAATCGCCAATAAAGTTTGTAGGTGAATTAGTTTTTTAAATGCATAGTCAATAGGTAAAATTTCTTAGTGGATTGATTGAGCTAAGACGCTGACTATTAAGGTGTATTTGGAGCTACCAAACTGTTGTAACGCTTGTCTTGATAATATCTTGTATATTGTCTGAGCAAAGTTGCCTACCATTAATGGGTATGTTCTAATACTTAAGCATGGCCGTATCATTTAATAAAAGTTTAATTTATTGTGGCTGGCTAAATGTATTTGATTGCGCTATTTTGAAAATCAGACCATAAGGTCCATAATCTAGCTGGCTTGGATTCCAAATAAATGGAAAGATAACGGAATAGTTTATCATTGTGGATACATTCCTTTAGGATTAAGTTTATCAACAATGATGGCTCTTTTTTGAGGTGCAACCAATGAGTTGATCAATAAACTTCCTTATATAGACCTCATGTTATTTTAAATAAATACAGAATTATACCTAATTATTTATCTATACTTTTGCTACTTTTGAAGAGTAAATGATTAGTAACCCTTATATAATTTCTCAGTATCTTTAAATGAGGTAGATATTACTTTCCTGTAAGAGGATACTCAAGTATGTTTGAAACCACATTTAAAGAATTCTCAATTGGTAGTTATCTCCATAGAACTAACATCTTCTTTAATCTTACAAATAGTTCATGGAACTTTTGCAGTTAACTTACCAAAATGTTTATTTGGTGTACACTACAGATGGTAGTTGGGTCTTTCCAAACCATTAGAAGTATCAGAAGTATTCAGTACCATGTCATCCATATAAGGTATATTTAAGAAGCTATGGAACGAGTTAGATACTGTCAACCAGAATACCTTATATTGGGATTTTAATATGCCCATATTAACCAGCCAATTAGATTACAATAAATCTGCTTGCCCTCTATGGGATTAGATCCTCTAGTGGATTTGGGAGTTATAACATTTAAATGATAACTACTGTTTGTGGAATTACCCTAGCAAATATTACTACCCATTAGGTGTTGATCCACCAGATTGTTAATGTCTTGTCAGGGATGATCCCAACAGGGTACTTACTTTACGATTTGATTGTCAATATAGTATTTGGTAATTTCATTTATAATAGCTGATCAGGGTTTGTCACCAATTGACTCAGGGATTATTTTTATATGCTGAATCATTAACAATGCTTCTGGGAGCAACTCACGGTTTAAACTTTTATGTGAGGAAACCTGCTTTGATAGGTAAATGTCCCATTACATAAGCAGGTTGCTAGTCAGATAAGGGTACTCCTCTCAGGTTTAACTGAGACTTTGGGGACACTTGTCTTTTAACAGAAGAGTTCTATACACTAATCTGAGGAGAAAACTGACTAGGCGGATGAGGAAGGTCCTCATGGGTTGACCTCAGAGGGCTAAATTAACGGTGAAAGATGCTGTTTACCCAGTGGGACGTCAACAGGGTTTGAACGCTGATTACCCTATATAAAGTCCTGATTTCCAGTAAATAATTCAGTAACAAAATTAGTATAAAATACTATATTTTCACTTGTGATAGGCATTTAGATAGTTTGCAATTTTATTGTATACTCATGGGATAAAAGTGGAAAAGAAGAGGATTATCTTGATCTATTTGTCAGCTGGTTTCTCTTGAGGAAGAGTTAAAGGGGAAAGTTCCCTTGTCCACGTGTTTCTTGGTTACTCAACCTGCTCCTGCGTGAAATGAGTAAAAAGTTAGCACCAAGTCTAGCGTTGGACAATATTCAGTTAGCCTTGGGAAGCTCAATTAGGTCATTATTTGCCATACTTTTTCCAACTTAGTTAACTATTTCAATTATTTATATCAACGCTTATTTAAGAATCTGTGCATTAGAGTTTGGAGCTAAGGCGAGCCACCCAGTTAAACGTTTATATTTAGTGCTAATTACCAATATTAATTGAGCATAAAGCTCCCAAAATTCTACACCCTAATATTAATATCACAGGTAATCTGATGAAATTAGAAATAACAGGTTGAAAAGACGGAGGAAAAAGTGGATCTAAATGCCAAAATCAACAACAATTATATGGAAATGTTTAATTCAGAGAAGAAACACATCTTTGTTATAAGGGACCTATTAATGCTTAAGAATCCTTTGATGTTAGAGTTAAAAAATTAATCAACTATTGGGAATGATCTCAGATTATAAAGATGACTACAAAACTTTGAGAATAAAGGATGTACTTGCTCTCAGTCAAAGATATAGTAACACAATAACAATTTGTTAATTTAAAAGAGAGCAAGATGGAAGGTATGAAGCCCCTTTAGATATTTCTAACGCTTTTTTTGCAAACTTGAGATGACCCTGACAATACCACAACTACTGAAATAGTTACTGGTCATGAACTTAATACAACTGTCAAACCAGTGATAAATGAAGAATTTAAAGCCCAAAAGTTACCAGAATTTAACTGATATAATGCCCTGGCGCTTTTCAAGCTGTTCAAAATCACTATGTTCAGATAAATTGATCACCAGAAAGCAGTTTCTGTCATAAATTGCCTAGACACTGATTATCAAATTTTGTGCTACCACAATTACATGGGGCTAATTGGTCATATAGAGATGCAAAAAGTGCATTATGAAAGAATATAGTAGGTTTATAAGATGGCTGTCTGCAAAGGAATTTGTTGGATTTAAATATCGAAAGGATGAATCTTTGGAAGCATCTTCTAAATTATTTTACTAAGATTCTCAAATACTGACTGTCTCAAATGCAATGAGCAATTCTGACGCTCACATTGGCACTTAAATGGCACTCAGACCCTACAGATAATTACATAAGAAATGTTCTGGCGTTAGCAACCAAAACTTCTACCTCTCTAAGAGTAGAATATCTTAAAATACTGTAGTCTAATTTTTGATGCTCTGAACTAAAAGCTAAAAATATAATCAACCAAACTCTGATCAAAATTGTGGAATTTCATTGACAGAAATAAGAATTTTACAGATTGGGGAAAATAGGGAAGAAACCTAGATAGAAAAATGCGCTAAAACTTAACAAAATTTGTTGCAAATGTGGAGCTACTTTTACACTACAACTTTCAGTTTTGAGCAAGAATAACAAGTAAAAAGGTAACCCTTACATAAACTCAAGAAAAGGAATTAGTCACGAATCAGTAAAAGGCCCTGCAGTCTAGATGGGGAACTAATCCTCAAGCTTCCCAGTTCCATCTGACATGATTAAAGCTAACTTATACAACTATAACCTGTTTTTGGATGAACCATCGGTTGATCCAAAATATCAAATCATATGTCATAATGTGAAAGTGATCACTTAAACAAATAGAAAAACAGCTTGACACCAAAATAATTAAGAATCTAGCTCAACCAGAAGCTCGCCAGATCTCTGACAAGGAGAAAAATGTTACCAAAAATCAGCAGAAAATTAGTGTAGATGAAATTGGACTTTGTTGGAGTCAACATTCCTATATGAACAATTTGGGGATCATCCCTAAGATGTCTAGATAGTTGATTAAACTTTTGAGTGAGAAAAATAATGCTGTTAATAAAGCTAAGAAGGAAACAAAAAAAAATCAACCTGTCCACTAAAAATCGGAAATTGGCAACAAAGTTAGCTACTATAACAAGTTGGTGTTGATTGAAAACTTAAAGTGTATGAATTTTGGATGAGACCCCTCAAAGTAATAAAAAATGGTGACGGATACCTATACAATAAAAAATTAGTCAATGGTTAGGAAAATAAAAAAGTCCAAATAAATTTCTTAGATCCTGGATATTAAAAGAAACATATATATATAACATATGGGAAAAAATAAAAAGATGAAACAAAAAATTTTATAGTTAAAATAAAAGAAAAGAAAAATGGGTAGTTTAGTAATTTTTTTATGGATTCCCTCCTTGGGACTCAAGCCATTCAAGACTCCTCTTGGGGAGGGGGTTAAATTACTGAATTAGTAAATAAGATGATTTAAGCATGGATGCTTTCTTAAGGTCAAATATAGTTGCCACTAAGTACTCTGCTTGTGATGAGAAGAAACTACAATGAGAAGTAAGATATAATTTGCAATCAGTATAATCCTTCTTTTTATGGTGTTCAAGCCAAGAAGTTAAATGAAGCATTAAAAGTTCTAAACATGACTATTAAGTGAATATCAAAGGATGATTTTAGCTTAAAAAGTCAGAATAGGAGTTTGCAGCTGATTAGCACAGTTGGTAAACACGTCCATTTCTGTCAAGCAGCAAGACTTAGTATGGACAATATATCAATTTTATCTAAGTAGAGCAATATAGGCCTATGTAGCCAAAAATTCTCAGAGTAGCACCAAGAGTGTGAAAAAGAGAGCAAACAAAAGTCTCATTGTATAATCTAATCAAGCCAGAGGATGTGTTGAATCCTTGATGACCACCTTTTCCAGCTAAAATTTAGATATAGAATCAGTTAAATATGTCTTATCATTATTTATAGTTGGATATACTTGCCTGCAAAATACTAGTTCTATTAGTATCAGGATATGATTATGATGTCAATGAATATAATGTTTACTAGATACAATTACTGACATTAAATTTTAAGTGAATTTGTTTGTTATGTGTAATCAATAATCAAAAGCCTTATGTGGATTAAATTAGCTGTGATGCCAACTAATTAAGGCTTTTTTGGAGATGCCAAAGTGTTTCTATTATTGTCTTAACGGCAGCTTGTAAATTGCCTGTACTTTAAGGCCTGCCACCAATGGATAAAATGCTCTATATCCTTAGCATGATTACTAGCCTGTAAAAGGTTAATTTATTGGGGCTTGAAAAAGGCGTTTGAATGTTCTATCTAGAAGCAAGCATGTAAGAATCATAATATAGTTTACAAAGGATACCAATTAGTGGAAAGATAATAGAAAAGTTATCATAGCAGATCCATTTCTTTTTATTAAGTTCATTTGGTGATAAATCCATTATAATTGAGGTGTAAAAGATAATTTGATCATCAAAATCTTCTATAGAAACCCTATTGCTATTTTTAACTCTACATAATTAGATATATATTATTATGTAGTAGTGGCAAATGCACATTATAGCACAAGTAGTTCTCTTTGGAATTAATTCAATTTTCCCTGATTGCATGACATCTGTCCCCTGACAAGGTAAATTCAGCATAATAATGTATAGAACTTCTAAACAATAATTAATTACTCCAATTCCTGGTAAAGTAAATCTCTACTCCAGGAACAACTTTTGAAATAATAGATAAATTGGAGAAAAAGGGTATTTTTTAGGATAATCATGTGAAAATTTTATAGTCAATCTCCTATTCACATAACAACAATTTTCTGATTTTAGGAGCACAATGAATTGGTGAGTAAAATGGGTACATTGGGTATAATAGGCATAACTGTATCCTTTCCAGGAAAAGACTGATAAATAGATGAGAACTGCCACGTGATGATTCTAAGTGTTTGTAAGGCTCAAAAGATGAGACAGATAATGAATAAGTTTATGACTGGGACACTTTCATTTGTTCTAGTAACGTCATATACCAAAAGGGAGAGAAAAGATATAAAACCAATCCAAGTCATCATTTTTGACAACACTTCTACCCTTGAATCACTTATAATTTGTATAACATTCCCTAGAAGGTTGACTACCGTAGTAGGGTCTTATGAAGTTTGCATGAACCTTTTTGATAATCCACCCATTGGATAGGTGTTTGATGGCCTAGATATCAAAGGAAGAACGCTTTTTTAAATTATATAATGGCTTCTTTAAAGTGTTGACACTTAATGTGTTCTTCCAAACCCGTACACATCACAGTAAGATACCTGGTCACCTTCTTTGTTCTTGTGTAATGTTCCTCAAAGCATATCATCCTGGGGTTTCTAGTTATTTTTTCTAGTCAAGAAAATCTCATAAGCTTTAATTTATAAAAGAATGCCATGACAAATCTTTAAAAATACTCTTTGTGTCATATTTCATTCTCATTCTCATTTTCTATGATCAAGTACAACAAGAGAGGCAAGACAGGCTTTCAACCATAGAGCAGTTAAAAGAATGAGAGCCCTTGTTTTATAGTAATTAATGTTAGAGACATTTATTGTTGGTTGACCTAAAGGGTTGCTAAGATGTGCAAGTGGCATCAAGATTGCGGAGAATAAGCTCTAAGGTTCCCTTGACCCAGTTGAAAGTAACATTAGTCATTGGATGGTAAAAAACCAACTAGGACCCCTCTACTCCCATGTGTTAATTTAGTTCAGAAACTATCCTAGAAGTAAAATTGGTATCATTGAACGTTAAAGTAACCTGAAAACACTCGTAATTATAGATACCATCTTCTATGATGAATTTAGAAGTAGTGACTGCTCTGACATTGCAAATGGGTTTATCTTCAACATAGTTAGCCAAGTGGTCAATAGCCACAATAGTGTACCGTTGATTGAAGTTTCTGACCAGAAAAGGTCCAATAGCATCATTTGAGGTAGTATTTCAAGACCAATTGGACTTAGTTACTTGATATGTGGTGGAAGACTTGAAGAGCTGTTGTGATTGACATTCTTGGCACTTCAATAATATGTCCTGGACACCAAATCACATGGAATCCCAGAGGTAGCTCTGTTAGACTTGCTTCAGAGCTTTGATTAATCCGCTATGTTCAATAATCTGGAAATCTTTCATAATAGTTGATAGCTGCTTGGATGTGGCTGGTGAAAGCGTCTTTGACTATCACTTCCAATTTTGTAATGGTTATAAATTTAAATTTCTGTGCTACTTAAAAAATATTTAAAATTTCTTCTGATGGTACGCTGATCATCATTGTACTTGTGGGCCTTCCTTTTATCAAACATTTGGTCCACATAAGGAGACAATGCCAAAACAATGGGAAATTGGAAAATCCATTTGCATTTTATGATGGGAAGATCCCAATTGATCGTACTACTTTGTAATTGTAAGCCTACAGCTTCAATACTCATTTGGATAAACATCCTAAGTTGCTCCTTAAGGTTGGAAGGCCACCGCAAAGAGGCGTGATTATTTACTAAGTGGAATATAGTCCCATGAAGATAAATGCGGAATTGTTTGAAAGCAATAATAAGACACAACATTCATGTTACATTACCTTATAGCTTCTCTTATGCTTAGTGAGGGCGCGTCTGAAAAAAGCTAATGGATGTTATTCCCTGTGATTATCACATTGGGATAGCACCACTCCAATGGCTATCTAGGAAGCTTCAAAATGAATGATAAATGTCAATTAAAATTAGGGTAGCGTAGCACTGGTGTCCAGGATAGAGCTATTGACTTTTTGAAGTCATCTCTACATTCTGTAGCAAAATGAAAAGCCACTCCGCTTCATAGAGAGTGGAACAAGGGCTCAGCTAGTTGTGCAAACCTTTGTATTAACTAGCAGTTGTATCCTACCTTTCCTAAGAACAGCTGCTCATCTTGTATGTTCTCAGGTCTTTTCATCCAGTTGATTCATTAAGTTTTTGAGTTGGGGAATATCCCTTAGGTTCCAACATTTGGCCCAGATACCCTGTTGAGTTTGGCATTTAGGCTCATATTGCAGATGCTTAGGCAACATACACAACAACACCAGATACTGTTTGAGGACAGCAATATGGGTAAAAACGTAACAACAAGAAATATTTTATTGGGAATACCGTTTTGTTAATTAAATACAAGAGCACACCATAGTATCTGGTACTGTTGATTGCTCAAAGGCTCGCTATATCAACTTAATAGTAGATTAAAACTATATACTTAGGGAAAATCCCTTAAAGATGGCAATTTCACTCAGATATTCTCTCTCTACAAGAATTTTCATTGGTGGATTTTTTGTTATTAAGCAGCATTTAAGAATGGTAAATTACTGGAAAATATCCAAAATTTAGGCTAGGAAAGCAAGTGAATAGGGCTAAAGTAATTTCCAACATAAGATAAATATATCAGTTGCAATTGAAGTATGACGGATAAATTTAAATTATTGGCGTCTGGCCATAGTTATTATAAAGGACCCTAACACTGATGTTTTATGTCGATGTGGGGAAAATAGTATTAGGATGCTGAATTTAAGTATGTGGTAATTAGGTGATCAAGGTCACGTCATTGGTGGTCTATATGCAGGGGAACAAGAAATGCGCAAGTGGGGATTAGGGATTCAATTAATAGTAAATAAATAATTTGCCAATTACATAAAAATTGTGGGCCATAGGCTGGAATGATTACTAAGAATGGATTAAATCCTTTATCTAAGAATTAGTTAAACATAAAATTGTAAAGATAGTTACTGATGGTTGGTCAAACCAATTACAACCTTTCCCACCACTTGACTAAACATCAGGTAGCAATATGTTTGGTAGTCAGGTGAGCTTTTATGAGTTCAGGGCCGTAAGGCTGGAGGTCAGGTAGTACTTTTTAAGATACATAGTATGCATTTGATTGATAAGGTAGCCCTTAGTGGAATCCATTGGAGTTAGGAATCTGTATTTTTCCTCTCTATAATATTGAAGGGACTTTTCCAAATGTTCTCTAGCAAGGTAGCCCTTCTAAAGCCATGATTATCAAAAAACCAGATCAATTCCCTATGCCAAAAGTAGTTAAGGTCTAGTGGTCCTTGTTATCACGCGCTCTAAACTTGACTTTCTTAACCAGCGCGTTGGAGTAGGCAGAGCTTTGTATCTTATTTAAAGTTTGTTTAAGCTTCTCAAAATATTGATTAATCCACATGCTCTCTTCTTTAACATGAGTATAATAGTGGAGGTAGCGCGAATGCTTCCCATGTGATAACTCATATGGTGAGTGCCCTGCGGCTAAGTGATAAGTGATATTATAGAAAAACATGGCGCAAGCAAAAAAGAGTTTCCAGCTGGATGCTTTGTCAGTAACCAAATTACGTAAAATGTCCATAAGTCTACTGTTCACGCGTTCAACAGTACCGGTGGTCTCAGGGTGAAAGGGAGTAAATAATACCCCTCTTATACCCATCAACTCAATGTTTAGTAAACATTTGGGACGTGAAGTTAGTCACAGTATCCATCAGAATTACCTGAGGGCAACCATGCCAATAAACTTTATTCTCCAAGATAGACTTAGTGTTCACTGCACCCAGATCCTTAACTGCTTTGGCCTCCAACCATTTAGTGAGTGATCTATGACCACGATTATATACTTGAATTGTCCGCCAATATTGACCTAGGAGCCCACAATGTTAATAGAGATGGTGTGCCAGAAAAAATTGGGTTCAACTAGTTGATATGAAGTGGCCTTCTTATAAGGCATGTCAGTTTGGCATTAATCATTATAACTGAGCGTCTCAATGAATATCAAAAGGCATTGACTCCCAAAAATGATGTGCTTTTAACTGTTAAATCTTTTTCTTATATCTCCCATGCCCTGTCACCTTGCGAGCCGTGATAATCAAGTAAGTCTGCTTAGTGGGCCAGGGAAACACAACTTTTTTTTGTCAATAATTAATAAGATTTTTGTACTTAATAAAAGTACCCTGTCTCAGATTTTTAAACTTTCGTTAACCCTCTTCAGGTTCATTAACATATTGGTGGTTGCCATTTTATCAAACAATTTAACCGCCTTATCATCCAGTAAGACCACAGTGGGAAACTGGGAGATTTCATTCACGTTCTTAGTGCTTAAAGTTGACACAGTGTTGTATTCCATAGTTATAGGCTTGTAATTTTAGATTCCCACGGGCCAGGCATCCTTCAGGGTCCTTAGCATTTGCAACTATAACAGAGAGGCATAGTCAGTTGCTAAAGTAAAATGTACGCCATGGATGTAAACTTAAAATTGTTTATAAACATAAATTACTGCTAAAAAATATTTCAGTAATGCTAAAATTCCGTTCATGTATATCCAGAATCCAGCTTCAATATGCAATGGGGTGTTATACCCCTTTGAATTAAGCTGGAATAACACTGCCCCTACGGTGGTGAAGAATGCATCCATCTGAATGATCAATGGCTTATCAAAGTTGGGGTACATAAGTATTAGCGCTTGGGTGAGGCTTAGCCTTAGCTTGTCAAAATCCAGCTGGAAGTCACCTTTCCACTCAAATTATATTTTATTTGAGAAAGTGAGATAAAGATTCACTATTTTACTAAAATTTTCCGTATACTGGTGGTATTAGCTGACCATCCTAAGGAACACTTGGAGGATGCACTTATTACTTGGTCATGTCTTCCATTTTATAGCTTCTATGTTTGCCGGTTGGGTCATAGTTCTTGTTTGTCAATGATAAACAAAGATATTTGAATTGAAGTTAAAAAAAGATTCTATACTTATGCAGCCTAATTTCAAGATTTGCTGTGGTGAGCTGGCGAAACACTTCATTTAAATGGGTCAGATGTTGAATAAAACTTTTTAGATAAAACGTTTAGATAATCTAAATATAATAGGGCACAGGAAAACTTTATATCATCCAATATTCTGTCCATAGCCCATTGGAAGATTTCAAGGGCGTTTCTCAGCCCCTGTGGCATCTTGGTGGGCTAATAAATCTCCTGGTCAGTTATCTTCATGCATTTTTACTGTTTCTAATTAAGAAGCTCAATCTGCCAGTAGCCAGAAAGCAAAATTAATGGCAGAAAAATATTGAGCGCTGCCCACGCAGTCTATCAATTCATTGATATGCAGTAAAGGATAAAAATACTTTTTGGTAATATTGATGAGCTTTTAGTAATCTATCACCACACAGCTAGAACTTTCCTTCTTCTTAATAAAGAACATTGGGGAGGCTCACGGACTCTTGGAGACACCAACATCCCGTGTTTCACAAGCTGGTTAATTTCAGCACTAACAACTTCATCTGCCGCCTTTGAGCGCCTAATAAGATGAAGTCAAATAAATGGATGATTTTTGGTACCAATTAGCTGTAACACATCAGGTGCTTAACCCAAATAAAATTATTTTTTGCAAAAAATAACACTATACTTATCATAATGGCCAAAGCTTGTTCCTTCTCTTCCTTGGTTAACACCAATAGACGTTCCTGCAGTACTAAAGAACAAACAGATTTGTTGATATCACTGGGCAGGCCTAGTTTCTAAGTAGTAAAAAGGTCATGAATATTCTCTACTTCATCGACTGGTAGAATAATTAAGGAGCAACAATTTTATGACACTTTATTTGAATAGGATGTGGATATAGGTTGGCTAGTAAACCTAAATTTTTCCATGGTCAGTAAGAATAATCCTTGCATGGCGACAGGTTTGAGATTAGAGCAACAAAAGGACATGAATATTTTGCCATATAAACCTTGGTAAATTTCCAGGTTAATTTCTGTCCCCATTCTATTTTGATGGCCCACCAGAATGGTTAGACTACAATTAGCCCTCAGCAGAATGCCCTTAGTTTCCATAACCTGAATAGGCAATCGCCAGTGTGGCCACAAATCCATTGCTATCTCATTAGAGCTATGTCATCCTTATATTCAAGTTTAACAGCCTCCTGTTTATGAGGCGCAGAGCCCTCAGGTTTCTGATTGTAATAGAGCGAAAAATGTTATTTAGTATCTTTTTAGTGTTTTTAAGTCAGTTTTACCTCCATTAGTCCTCATAAAGAGGTGTTGACGAGAAAGTGATATCCTTTACTTAGTAACACAGTAGCTGGAGCTGATAAAACTAGTGCGTTAAGTCTCATTGGCACCGCACTATAGCTCCTAATGAGGTGATCATCTGGGACCTATGGTAAAAACCTTTTGCAATGGTCAATATCTAGCGCCAGACCAAGTTTTTTTGCTAATTAAGTGGATCAAAACTTTATTTGGTGCCCCACTGTCCATGATAGCTATTACTTTGAGCTTATTAACGGTGATAGCAATGTATGTGCATTCAGCATCATAAGCATCAGCCGCGTTGAATGTGTTTCCATTCAGGGCATCTGCTTGCCTTAAAAGGATCGTATGTTAGCACATAACCGTGGGCTTATTTCTTATGGAGTATCAAAAGGTATGGCCGCCTGGATTTCGTCTAACTTGGGAATATCACCTGAGGTGACGGGAAGCTCATGCTGTTCTAGCTCTTGAACATAAGACTTCACTACAAATACTGGCACTAAATCATACTTGTGTTTGTTTTTTAAATGGGTGGTAACTGCTACCACATCATCCACGATTACTTGGTGCACCGTTGAAGGTGGGGCGTCCTTTAGTGGATAAGGACTAAACATAACGTGGTTTAAAAGATTTTGTCTTATTAGGGATTTTTAGAGGGGGCAGAGGTAAAAATCCTGGGTCTACTCTGCATAACCTATTTTTTTATTCCTTCTTTCCAGGGTTCATGGAATGAAAATTGAATTTAGAATACAACTAGGGCAACAATTGGAACAATGCCCCAGGTTAATAAAAGATAACAAGTAACCAGAGCAATATCAGTCTTAGGGAAATGTGGGCTGTAAGGCTGAACTAATTTTATCTATGGGAATATACCCTTTATCTAATTGGTCACGGAGTCCTGATGATTTGGGTTAGACGCCTCAAAAGTGGTTGTGCACAGGCAGAGATAATTTACATATGGGTAAGGTTGTTCTCTTCATTCAAAACAGGGATTAGAACCTAATATAATATACTTAAGGGCTCACAGGCGTGACTCAGTGTATTTTAGCATCAAAACTATTTAGCACGTTGGCTTCATATTAAACTTGAGTCTCATAATAAAACTGTTCAGCAAAAGCTGTAATGGACTTATCCTAACTAAAAAAATAAGAAACAACGTTTTCCGCGTTAATTATCCATTCCACTCCACCAAAATCTTTCACAATTAGGGAAATGACATTGTGGTAAATCATATCGACTTCTTTTAGTTTGAGCATTATAAACTTCTGATTTACAGAGTATAAAGAATTCATTTACATAGCCAACTTAGTGGCCTTAGGGACACTACCCATATTTAGTTCAAATAAAGCAGTAAACGTATGTACATTACCTTTTTTCTCAAATTAAATGGAATCCGGTACCCCATTTGCACAAGGGCATGGAGGCCATAAGACTTGGATTAAACTACAGGTCTAACTGACTGAAGGGCGAGTGTGAAACATTGTTGACCCACTGGCCCAGCTGGGTTAGAAGTTTTAGCTGAAGGCTCACCGCCTTCCACGATATTTGTCAATACTAATTGAACTAGCAATTTAGAACAGCAAGAGGTGAACTCGTGATGGAGTTGATTAATCAACCAAGAAAAATGACAGCATTCTGCCATATACTGTTGTTTGTCCAGTTTAAGCACTTGATTAACAACAATAAGGAGTTTTTTTAACTCCTTAGTTTCCTGACCCTGTAAGTGAACTTGCCTTTGCAATAAGCTAATCTTCCTGTCAGGATCAATGAAAATGCAATGAGGGTTACTCAAGTTCTGCACAAAGCCATCAAGGCGGAGCTGAGGGGGCCTCTGAATTAGCTACAAGGCAGAAACTTGGGTATCCTGAGTTCTATTCAGTCCAAACCTGAACTTGGAAGCCTCACCCTTTCTTTGTTATGGAGATCAGTCGGTGGACTAAAGTTATGCTGGCCCTTTGGAGCAGCCGCATCAGAGTCTATAGGTCACTTTGGGAGAAGAAGAAATACTTTTATTTATGCTAATAAAATTGAGTTAAGACAGGGTATCAATTGTGGCCCCTGTAGTGAGCACCGCTGTAGAGAAATTTGCAATCTGCTTCATTGGGTGCTCTGTAAATGTGCCATGCCAATGGTATGATGACTGTTGAATCTGGCTCTTTTGACATCATCATCGACCTGTCACTACTAGTTCACAGCAGCAACTCCCCCAAACAGCTACTAACAACTTCACCAGGAGGAGTACTGACATCAGAAAATCAGTCCCTATAGCCTATCCCCAGGGTGGACTAATCTGACCCTCATGATCCCTACCCAGGGGTATTCCGTCCTTCTGTCCCTCATTGTTGAGCAGTCAATTGGGGAATCTGCGCGGGTGTTTTATGTATCTCAAGGTGTGGAGAAGTAGTGCCGGCCACTCCTTAGATGCACTCACCCAGCATCTATTCTTGAGGATCTTCAAATACTATCCTCTAAACTATCCAGATTCTCACTGCTTCAATAATAAAAAGAGTAGGCAAAAAAGATACTTTATCTCAAAGGGAATTCTAGAACTACTAAGGCTTCAAATGGCATCCTATGCCCACCTATTACTCACAATAGGCAAAACCATCCAGATCTCAAAATATCACCCTATCAAAAATCTCTGTCATCATCTTCCAGCAATCATGATTCAAATGTTATCAGCATTGGCTTCCATCAAAACCTATTATGCACTTTAAGGAAGTTATCCTCGGCCTTAGTTTGCTAGTAACCAATAAGTAGCTATCAATCTATCCTCAGCATCAACTTCTGGTAGATCAAAATTCTATCAGGGATCATCCTCAATATTCTGGAAATGGCCATTACATCAAAAAAAAAAGCATGACTCAATCGAATGGAGAGCACAACTAAATATATTAAATTATCAATTTATCCTCAACATTCATCACCAGTAAATTAAAGGCTAATAAAACTATCAGCAAGTGAACCCAAAGCTTGGAAAACTGCCAGTCATTGAAAAGCTAATTTTACAGATCAAATTATAATATCAGCAAATACCTATAATCATCAAAAAGCTAAACCGCCTGAGCAAATTATATTTTTGGAACGGAATTCCAAAAGTCAAAACAGGTTGAATCCAATGGCTTGGGTGCCTGACAATATTAAAAAATATTTAAGGTGGGTCTCCTTGGGACAAATATACCACACATGAGAATTTTTATAGCCAGTACAGGTTTCGAACTTAAAACCTGCACTAGGGTGGAAGCAGTTTTACCTGCCAGGCTAACCACCCTTGCCTGACAATATTAAACACAATATGCTGTAATATTTATAATATGAGCTAGCTACAAATTGAAACATGCCTCATTTGAGTCTTAAAAATTGAGACTTTATGGTATTTATTATTAATCTAGCTTTGACTATCCACTTTTATACTTCTTCTAAGTGGGGTAATAGTTTTGTGTAAAGGTTTGTGAAAGAAATTGATGTCATCAAGGTATAATAAATGCAGCTCAATTTCAGATCACCTAAATTAGTGTTCATAACCCTCTGAAAGATAATGGGCGCATTGCAAAGGTCTTGAGGCATGCATGTCTGCTGATATAGACCCTAGGACATGATAATTGCGCATTTATCTTGTTCTTATTTCAGCAGGTTAAACTTCTAATAAACCACTAATGAGATTCAAAGCAGTGGACTAGTTGGAACCTCTCAAACAGTATAAGAAATTGTCCATATGTGGTAAGGGTTAAAAATCTTTTTTAGTATTTACCTAGTTGACAATAGTCAATCACTAATTGGTTGGAGCCTTCCTTTTACTTGACAATAAGAACAGGACAACCCAAGGACTGCAAGATGGCACAATCAATCTTTTCTGTAATTGTTGATCAAGGTCTTTTTGTACTGCTTCTTCATTGACTTGGTTACGTTTTAAAGGATGTGATGATTTTGATCAGGCATCTCAGTGTCAATGTGGTGTATATTCTCTTAATGCATCCTAGATCATAATTTCTGGCCGCAAATATTTGCGCATATTTCTATATAAAGTCAGAAATTTGATCATTTTGTTCCTCTAATAATCCCTCCAATTAATATCATGAGATAAGTGCACATGCATCTGGAGTGACCTCAGGCAGGCCAAACTCTTATAGTTCTCAGAAGACTTTAATTGATAGGATATCTTCTTGGGGTATCAGATGGATAAAGGCGACAAATTCTTACTTTTTTTGCAGTAATCTATCAGGAAGTTAAGTTAGCCAGAAGAAAGCAGATCTTCTTGTGTCTAGGTGATGATTAACCCTAGAGCCACGTAAAACTCAATATGTTATTTTTCTCATGGATAGCAGACTTCTCCTAGTAGCTCATCCATTAGATCTAGAATAAGTCCAGTTTTTACAACCCGCTGTTCCCTGGAAGCATCTCACAACTTGTCGATGCTTTCTAAAGACCTTGATATATTAAGAAAATGGAAGGAGGTGCCCAACTACAACGACCAACATTCAGATATCAAATAGGAATTACCTCATTAGTGTCTGCTACAACGAAAAATTACTGTGGTTAGTAAGAGGAACCTTTTTTACTCAAGAGTTATTTAACTACAACGACTGACTAAAAATCTCAAATACATTTTATATAACATTGAGAACTGCTATATAAATTTTGAAAATAATTACCAATTAAATATGATAGTTGCTGCTAGGAAACACCATGGTTTACATTCTGACCTGTAGAGGGCTATACCTCATAGGCAAAGCACTGTAGGCTTTTTGCTAATGGTGCATCCTGGACCAGCCATTCCTTATTGTTGACAATAGACCACCTCATGAAATAACTTTAACTTTTTCACAATTTTAATTGAGATTACTTTGAATGGGGCGCAACTATCAACTATCGCACAAACTTGAAATTTTACTTAAAAGTATATCATTATAAGTATAATAAGATAAGTAGCTTTTTATGCGTCTAATGTAAGAACAGTGGGGGTATCAACCTGATCAATAATGGTCTTGAATTTCTCACCAATATCCGGAAAATGAGTTTTATGTCTCAAAGGGTAAAGCCACTTTAACTCCTTTCAAAGGGGTTAGATTATTAAATCATCTGACTCTCAAGACTAGGACTGTTCTTCAAGTTTTATAACGAAAAGATTTAATGACATCATGGTCTTCCTTCTCAAGATTGGCATGCTGACTTTGGGTTACCACTTGTTGTAATTGGTTCAACCACCCATCAGTGTGAATATCAATCTTATATAAGTAATTTCATAGTCATATATTATGTAGATAACTAATTCAATTTAGTCATTAGAATTTATCTTGACGCGCGGCGCACGTTTTTATATGTAGGGGCCTAATGTATTGGTTTACTTCCTAATGATACCTTAAACTTCTGCTTGCACATCTATTGTTCCTTAATTTTTAGCCATTGACGCCAAGGCCTCAATTGCTTTACCAACTTCTACTTTATATTATCATACTATTATACGTTGCCCTGTGCTGGCGAAAGATCATTGGTAATAGGGTCCTATATATATTATAGCCACACGCTGGTAATTTAATTACATATTGCATATTGCACCTTTTTTATGGAAATGCCTTACCCTAGTTATCTGACTTCAGACCTTATTTAGATAGCACAATTTTAGTATACCATTATTGAGTGCTGCTTAGTAACCCTGGGAAGCACCAATGAGAACTCTGGTAGAGAAAGGAATCTAGGAAGGGTTTCTAAGAGGAAGGGGATCTTTTCTGATGAAAGCTGTTAGAGCCTACCTGGAAAGGCTACTTGAGCGAGCCTGTAAGCCTGCGTAAGTATTTGATTCTCAGGGAGTTCTCTTGTTCCCTTATTTAGGAGCCCTATTACTGAAGATAATGTTTCTTTTGTTAATTTTGGTCAAAGTCTTAGTCCAAAAACAGTACTTTGTGTTTTTGGCGTGTTGGCCTGTGCAGTTGTAATATGACGTCCTAGCGCTGATTTTAACATATAGTGCTCAATACAGGGGCCCACACCTTGTCCCTCTGAGAGTTTTATTTGATAATAATAGCTTTAGACCACTCCGCTGAGGACTACCACAGGGTGGAGGTGATGCAACAATCTGATGCTGTGGTTTCTGGCTATGAAGCTCCATTAAAATTCCAATAAAATTTTTCAATTATAAGTGGAATTGAAAGCTCATATTGGTCTACTTTCAGATATCATATTAGGTCATGATCGTCAAGCAAAAGACTGAGTAAAGCATATGAAATCTATCAATAACGCCTTGATAGCCTCAATACTAATTTGTATCAGGAGCTTGACTTTTTATATGTGGACCTTAAAACTCAGAAACAAATTGTAAATTCCTCAGTAATTGAAAAAGTGTTTTTAAAGTGGGCTTTTGACTGCTACCCAAATAATAGTTAATATGGAAATCATGTTTCAGGTAGAAAGCCGCCTTTTTTTTAAAAAAACCAAATGTAAGTTGGAGATTCATCAGAATTTTTGCAAGTACTGACAGGGCCAACCGTCTTTTGGAAGCCCTTTTTGTGGAACAGTATAGTGAAAGTAACGCGGTGCAGGTTAAATGTAACCCGCCTGAAGTTGTTCCCCCATTCTGACCATCGTTGTTTCCGCACACCCTGACAATACAGCAGCTTGGTGCCATTTTTCTCCACCACCATTTATTTATAACCCAGAAAGTCAGATAGGAACACTGCAGGCCCTCAGCCCTGCAGCCATTGAAACCAAAATCTGGTTAAACCTATCAATTTACTTAAGTTTTACAAGAAGGAAAATGTGCACAATTCTCTAGATTATTTTTTGAAATTAGTATGAGCTGAGTATCTGAGACTACTAGTTGGCAGCGGTAATGAATTTGTTATACCCTAAAAGTCAGGATTTAAATATGTCAAGATTAAAAAATGCTGGCATGTCCTATCTTAGTGCTAGTAACCTTCTTATCAAAGAGTTTGTAAAGCTGAAAGGATGACCATTTGGAGAATGGTATTTTGATATTTCATTTAAAAGAGATAAAACTATCTAATTTTTTACTGAAAATTTTATTTATAGGCTCATATGCTGTCCAGGGCCAACGTTATAATTGATTTTGACTCCCAGATCGCTCTTCGCCATGACTAAAAGCCCTACATAGAGTTATATAGGGTTCTGTTACTATTACTGAATGATGGGCATGATATCACCCAGATGATAAATTATCTCCACTGATGTGCTGTCACTTTTGAGGTGCCTAATCAAAGTCTCTAAAGCCTCAGAATTTACAATCTAGGCCCTCTCCCTGAAGCAAGAACTAGCTTGGCCTTCTGGTCCAGGTTTTAATTGGTCTGAACTTACTCAAATCACTTTTTATTATTGTAAAAACTTAGCATTTTGTGAATGATTGCACAAAATTGTGTTCTAAAAACAAGTTTAATTGCCAAACCTCAAGGATGAAATTAATTTTGGGAAAAACAGGGATTAGTAGAGCAGGGGTTTTACCTCCGCCTCCTCTAAAAAATCTAAGCACAAAAAATAATCTCTGCCCCCACCTTCAGTCTGGAAGAAGGCAACCACTGACATGTTGCCTCCTTCAATTCATCCCATAATAGAGGATGATCTGGTAGCTTTGACCAACCGTTCCCTGGAGATATCAAAGCAAAGTTGGTGGAGAAAATAGTAGTGAAGCCTTACTCTCAACAGTTAATACTACATGAGCTTCCAAATACCTTTTGTGATACCCCAAATTGAACGGTGTCCAAGTGAAAATGGCTATTGAGACTCTAACGGGATCCAGCCCTCAGCTAGGCATGGAGATTCAGATTTTTATAAATCAAGAGGATACTTTAGATGACCTCACAATAAATCTAGTAAACGCTATTTCTCAGAATGCGGTTATATTGATATTTCAGTCAATAAACTTAAAATTAATGCAATTTTTATAGTGGGGCACCTGCTTATATTGTGTTCACTAAACTGGTAAAAGACTGGGCCTTGCTATGACATAGATCATCACAATATAATGGTAATGCAAGCTCTTAGACACTTACTTCTGAAGGAGCATACAGTGCAATGCCGCTGCAATTTGGCTCACTAGTACTATCCACTCCCGCTATTCTTTCCCAAATCAAAATTATGTCCTCTTTATTGGGACTTCATTTATGAGAACTTTTGGAATCTAAAGCTTTTTTGAGGAAATACTATGGAAATCCATGGATAAACCCTACCATTATTTTATATTGTGTAAGGATGAGCCCTATCGTCTTAGATTCAGGTATTTGTAAACTTAGTATCCAAGAATGGTTTAGTGCCTGTGGGTTATCAGTGGATTTAGGTCTATACATGGCAGTTAACTAAACAGATTGCGGATTTTAAGGGTATTCTGCTACGCGCTAATTATAGTTTGGCCAAGCCAACGGGCCATCAACTTATTTTGGGAACTGAAAATATGAATATTCCCCAATGGTATATGTCAAAATAGTTGCGCCATTTTGTTCCAATTAGGAACCTGTCACCACGCCAGAGATTATCCTCCCCAAGCATTAAGAGATTAGAGTAATGCTAGCTAATTTTTATGCAGACCCTATTCAGATAAAGCAACATCAAAATCTTGCTTTTGTGCACATTTTACTGGTTGATGAAGTAGAGAATAACTACAATCTTGGCACCTTGGAAAAACTGAGCCTACCTGGAAAACCACTCTATCCTTTTGTTTTTTAGTACCTCAGAAGAGCCTATCAGGGTTAACAGAAAAGCAGAAGGACCAAGCGCTGTACCTCTTTGACATTTGCAGCGTCATGTTTTCAAAATATGATTGTAGTTTGGGTTGTGTACATGATGTGCTATACCTTATCAACTTGGAAATCATCCACCAATTCATCTTCATTCCATTAGATGCCTAAAGGCAGAAGATGATGTTGTTAATGCTGAATTTGATTAGCGAGAGTAACATTTGATGCTCGTGCTTTCAAGAGTTCTTGGTCCTCCTCAGTGTTGATTGTTAGAAAGAAAGATGGTTCAAACCGTGTGGTAAAAGCCTACCACAAGCTCAAAAATAAAAATAAAAATAAAAAGGATTTCTATTTATTTACTGCAGATTTACAATGTGATAGGCTGCTTGGGCAGCGCGCTTATTTAAAGCCATGAATTTAGTTTCTGGATACTTGAAGATAGAGCTGCCTAAGTAGGAGAAGGAAAAAGGCGCCCATGATTACAGCTCAGGGCCTCTACTAGGCCACTAGGATGCCACAGGGGTTGTGCAACGCCCTGCGACCTTTCAAAGGGATATGGATAATATCTCAGGTGATTTAAGATTTTTCCTGCATTTTTTTATTTAGTTGATATAAACGTTTTTTCTAACGTTTAATGAGCATCTACAACATTTGGATGAAGTTTCCACCAACTCGCAAGGCTTATATGAAAATTAAACCATGTAAGTGCAATTTTTACATGAGCAACTGGAATATTAGGGCTTAAAATTAATGAGCTTGGCTTGCGGCCCCAGCCAGCGAAGGTTGAAGCCTTTAAAAAATGGCGCAGCAAAGTAGCAAGCGCGACGTTAAAGTGTTTTGGGAACTGTTGGCTATTACTGAAGGTTTGTATCAAATTTTAACAAGATAGGTGAGCCATTGTTTCACCTCCTCAAGTATGGAGTACCCTTTGAGTGGACTTGAAATTGTCAATAGCCTTCAATAAGCTCATACTTTACCGTAACCAAACGCCACTGTTAAAATATATGCTAATTTTAATAGATTGGTTGTTTATAAAATGTATGTTTATCTCAACACTGTCAGGGAAGTGTTGTCACAATTAGATTCTGATGGGATCTAGCACCCCATGGTTTACTGCATTCTCCATTGGTTATTCACAAATATAGTTATAAGGTAACTGTGAAGGAGTGATTAGTGGTATCTACTTGTGTAAACATTGCCAGATTTATATTCATGGAGTCCATTTTACTTAAGTAACTGATCATGCCTCACTGTTTTGGTTACAGAATCTGAAAGAGCTGGGAAGGGCGGTTGGCCCAATGGACTTAAAAGTTTCAGGCATATGAGAATGAAATTCATAATGTCCCAGAATAAACCATCAGAACACTGACAGGTTATATCGTCTACCCACCGTAGCTTTAGCAACTGATGTGTCTGATGATTAATCTGATATAATAAAACCCAAAAATTATAGCAATGGACCACTTGAAGTTTAGCTTTCCTTAAATAAAAAGTTACGGTTGAACACTTTGGTTAAAAATTGGCAAGGTTCATAAAACCATCTTCAATCATCAACTTTGGATACCATAACCAACAGAGCAGACCAATATTTAAATTGGGTCCCACAAGGCGACAGGTCATGGGGGCTTTAAGAAGACTCTTGAGCCATTGAGATAGCATCATTATTGGGACTCCACGAAATTTGATATTCATGAGACCCTTCACTGTTGCAAAGAATTTCAAGTGGATGGGCCTTAATGAAAAGCCACCACTTATCAGTTAGCTAAACCCAACTTTTCTTGGCATACTGTGGCTATGGAAGTTGTGGCCCTCTGGCCAACACGTCTTGTCAATTTAAATATATAATTGTGGCCATCAATCACCTCAAAAAATGGGTGAAAGCCAGAGAATACAGAGACTTAGGTGCCATAATAACGGCTAAGCTTATCTGGGGGATGTTATTTATTGCCACGGATGCACACAGTTTCTGTTGGAAGACAACAGAACTAATCTTACTTCGCAGATTATTTTTAAGCTCAGTGAATTGGTGGGTATACGCGGTGTATTAAGTACATCCTATCACCCCAATTTTAATGGCAGGATTGAACAAGTGAACGGCATGCTTGTTTGAATTTTACATAAGACAATTATGGTGAAGGCATCCATCTGGAACTTGTTTTTGCCTTCCTCCCCTTTTGATTATAATATATCTTACATTTAGCCATAGAACATTCCCCATTAGCTTTAGTTCATGGCAAGCAACTGGCAATTACCCCAATTTTATATTCTTTTGTCAATCAAGAACACATGACTCCCTCGCTATTTGAAACAATGGTCCATATTTTTATTCAACTATAAAGCGCAGCATATTCTAATGAGCTGGCTTGGAAAAGAAGATTCCATGAACGGGATAATGAAGACTGGCGTCTGTTACCCCATTTTATTGTAGGGGAACTAGTTTTGTATTATGATAACCATGTATTTGAAAGAATTAGCAAGCTGGAGCACATATGGAAAGGGCCTTTTGGGATCATTGAGAGGATATTTTTGGATGCATAAATTCTGAAGGGTCATATTAAAGGTCACTTTATTACCTGAGTGCACACTAAGTTCTCAAAGAAATATTAGTAAAGTTCTAGGGCACTGGCTTAAATTCTCAATAAGTTAGTTGCCCCTGTACATCTTTGCTACCTGATGTCTAACCAAGTGGAGGAGAATTCTGTAATTAATTTGATCAACCACCTGTGCAATATTATATATATATATAATTTCATAGTCATTAATTATGTAGATAGAAGATTCAAATAGTCATATGTATTTGTCTTGACGCGCGTCCCATGTTTTTTATGTGGGGGCCTAAAATATCAGTTTACTATTTATCAAATCCCTAAAACCCCGCTGGCTCATCTCTCATTCCCTTAAGCTTTGACCATTGACGCCATAACCTCAAGTGCTTTATTGTCTCCTAATTTATATTAGTATACTACATTACGTTTCCCTGTGCCAGCATACAATCATTGGTAATAGGATCTATATCTACAAAAGCCACCCACCGGTAATTTAATTATATCTTGCATATTGCACCTCTTTTCTGAAAATGCCTTGAGCCCTAGTTAATTAAATCTGACCCAATTTGGATAGCACAATTTTAGTCTACCATTTTTAAGTGCTGCTTAGTAACCATGGGAAGCACCAATGAGAACTCTGGTAGAGAAAGGAATCTGAGATGGGTTTCTAAGAGGAAGGAGATCTTTTCTGGAGAAAGCTGTTAGAACCTACCTGGAAAGGATACTTGAGCGAGCCTGTAAGCCTGTGGAAGTATTTAATTCTCAGGGAGTTCTCTTATTCCATTATTTAGGAGCCCTATTACTGAGGATAATGTTTCTTTTGTTAAGTTTTGGTCAAAGTCTTAGTCCAAAAACAAAACTTTGTGTTTTTGGTTTATTTACCTGTGCAGTTGGTTTTGAAGCCCTAGCGCCAAATTAACACCACTAGTATTTAGTGGGGGCTAAATTTTGTCCTGTTTTTTGATAGTATATATGACTGTTCAACTATAGAGTATCACTCAACTTTATTGACTTCTTTCTCCCTGATCCTCATCATCCAAAGTTAAAGTGACAAAATTGGTATTGGCTCATTTCTTGGGGCATCTGTCAACATAGTGGCCCTTGGAGTGACAGATTCAGTAGGTCACTTTGGAGATTGATTGCCAAGGTTCAGCATTTAAATGTCATGGGTAACAAGTCCATATTGTGTTTTTAATATTATTTTGCCATTGATTAGATTGTTTGTCACTTTATTTCTACATTTGTGTGGACCAAAAGTGATCTCACATCACATAATGTACTTTATTATTTCAAGGCCTCCAAGTCCATTACTAATGCGGGCAGAAGAGATCAATGCAGTTCAGGGTAATCCTTAATAGCATTCTGACGATAAATTTTCTTATTAAATTCATTAAATGCCTTTTCTCCCAATAGAACCTGGGCCTCGTGGTAAAATTGGTCAGAAACTCAGAGCTGGTCTCATTATTATGTAGTTTTATAGTCTTGAATTCAGCCTAGCAAATGATCATCTTCTCTGGGCTTCCAATCTCTCATAACATGGTGTTCTCAAAATCCTTAAATTCCGGTTGTCT
The DNA here is from genome assembly GCA_022478985.1 of Massospora cicadina. Taxonomy (NCBI): domain Eukaryota; kingdom Fungi; phylum Entomophthoromycota; class Entomophthoromycetes; order Entomophthorales; family Entomophthoraceae; genus Massospora; species Massospora cicadina. The sequence goes on along the minus strand of JAKSZP010005298.1, from coordinate 198,038 downwards.
AAGGAAGGTAAATCATAATTAGGCCCTGTTTATGATCATTACAACAGTTTATTCTAGTGATAGCTTTAACCATATAGACAACTCCATGCATGTATACTTTGAATAACATTAGGAAGGGCTATACATTCCCATTTGACAAAACTTTGGAAGGTTAATGTGTTTGAAACGCTGAATAGGTTGGAATGACATTCCAGGGAAAAGTGGTACCAAAGGCAGTTTGAGAAGGTCCAACCTAGGGCAGGGGTTACTAAGTTTGATATAGCAACCCCAATTCTGAGCTAAAGTTCTGGAGGAATGAGGTAAGGCTAGTAATGCAGCTAGTCTGGGGCGTTGAGGCTAGCTGGCCGGGACAGTTACAGATTTTACCTTGGCAATACATCCTCTAATGATTCAAGTCTGCCTAGCTGTAACTTGAGGTTCTAACTGTTAGCATCCTTTAATCAAGTCAGTCCCAATGCGCCAATCCCATGTCACCTGTTCCTCAGGATATTCTTCTGATTGCTGTTTAATTTGTTTTAATAAAATTATTTTACCACTCAATTGATGTATCAAGGTTCTGAGTTATGCATTTTAGCCTTCTGGTCAATTTTAGAATCTCGAAGATCTTTAGTAATATGATAAAGGTTATTATTGCCTTTAGTACATTTCAAGCTATTTTGTAAGATGAGACAGTTATCCTTTGATAACTTGATACCCTTACAAATTGAAACTTTTTAAGTCTGAAGAAGCTTCAATTATTCCTTTAAAACAGTAGTAGCTTTGGAAGTACTGCTAAAAAGTTGTTCCGCAATTTTTATTTTCTGCTGGAGTTGCTGTCTGAGCTTTTTCTAGATCTAAATTGGTTTGCCTTAACTAATGTGGCAGTGATAGCGTTTCATGCCTCTAATTGAATCAGTTTCCTCCTTGTACCCACTCAAGGGTAACGCATCTCTCATTCATGGCTTGTTGGCTGATCTTAAAAACATTGTGGTTCAGATAATTATAACTTTGTCCAGTCATCTTATATTAAATGGCTAAGTTCATAGTTGAAGTCCACTGCTTGTCATCCACTCTGGAGAATGTTCTTCTTTTAGCTTTGTATGGACCTCAGAAAATATACACTTTGCTTTTTTTTATTAGATACTTTATTAATTACTACATGGTGTCAGACAAGAGTCATCTTGGAGTTACGCACAGATGGTTGAAGATACCAAGTGACGTATTGTCCAAGGTGCTCAGCATTGCTAATGAAGTATAATGGCTGGATATGATACTATCCGTATTATTGCTCATAATCCTGAAAGAACTGATCTTGGTTATTCTGACATTAGAATAGAGAGTATATTATTATTAGTCTCATGATGAAAATGTTTTTACATTCAATATAATTCATTTAATCTGCCAGATCTGTTTGATGTTTAAGGAGTAGTAATTGAATACTACAAGATTGAGTTGTGTAGTTTCATCCTACTTCAATTTAGGCTAATTGAGAAGTAATGAGCATATTGATGCAAAGACAATTGATTAGTGTTAGAAGCAGTGACTGAAAAGGTTTGTGGTGGTATTGATAAGTTTTAAAGGCTTTATTGTTTGAAGGCAGAAAGCGCAATCTGATCCTAAGATGGGTTAGATAGAAATGTGACCATAATTGCTTAAAAATATTCAGGCAATCTTTGCCAATAATGAACTAAAATACTTTTAAAACTAGTAGCCAAGGACAAGGTGCTTTACCATGAGATAATTAGGATATAACTTATCAACGACAATCAAATGACTTCTATCAATTATATTCAGCACTATTTGCCACCAAATACTTCATACTTTAGTCATTCATTGTAGCATTATTCATTCTATTTAACTAGAACTTATTATGTAATGCTCAAAAGCTGTTGGTAATTTTTGGCTTTATACTCTAAGAAATTCTGGTCACCAAAAAGGCTAATATTTATAGACCAATTAAAAGGAGCTAATTTTTAACCCTAAATATGGTTGAAAACAAAATCAATGCTAGCTAAGTTTCATTGGTATCCTTGTCCAACTGAATAAAACAGTTATATTGGGACAAATTAAAAAACATACTTTGTTAAAATCCTAACACATCCCCCCAGCTTACCCAGATTATCTTCTTTCAACATGTTTATTGTTGCCACAAGCTAGGATAGGTGGTGCTTCATGACTTGGCTCATTATTGACAATGTGGCAGAGAGGCTGTCAGGGTTTGCCAAATTCTCTTGTTTTATAAATTCTACTCCATTGATTCCCCCAGAATATCTATAGGAGAGCTTAATTTATCTAAATCTATCAAGTTTAAGAAGAACGATCAGCTTCATCCCAATCAATTGATTGGAGATTCAATTGCACAGTAATTAATTAGTTCTAATAGATCACGGACCAGATCTAAACCTATATATCACATCCTTTCAATAAAAAATTAGGTCAAATTATAACCTGTTTTTACTTTGATTTATCACTTGTTTTGGAGAATCCACTCAAAAGTAACTTTGAGAGAAAACCTGCCCCATTGGAAGTGTAATCAAAACTTCCAGAGAGGTGCTCACTACAAGGGGAACTCTGAGTTACGCACCAGTGAAAACGTCTATCCCTAGTATGGATTCTTAATTCTCGCCTGAAGAAGCTCAAGACTATGAGCAAGGCAGTATTTTATGATGGGTCCGTTTAACTAGAAACAAAATTCCAATAGTATCATCAACATTGGAATCTTTGTGCCAATTTGGAGTTTTATAATCCTAATATAAGCTTTACAGCGAACTTTCAAATCCTTTTGAGGTTTTATAAAATATTAGTTAATCAAATGCTGTAGGGATCCTTAGTTCATGGAATCCATTCAACTCGATCTTAATCTAATGCTATACCATCTATCTTGCAAGAAGCGTTGCAAACCTCCCAAATGCCAGGAATTGGCACCAAGAAATACTTACATCAGCTAGTACACCCTACATTAAACCATCCATTACCAGTTGTGGGAATGCATCATCAAGGGATGCTCAATTTACTAGAAGGACTCCAGTCCTTGAATAATTATGTTACTGAGTTTTTCACATCCGCCTCTGAATTTAGCAGAGATAATTGAGGTGCCATCATTATTAATTGAACCCTTCTCAATGAAATACATCAACAGCTTATTTAGCTTGAATATGAGATGACTGACTTTGTTGATTTACAGTTTCCACAGTGAGTCCAGGAAATTCAGCAAGAATGGAAAGAGGGATTTTCTCAACTTTCTGAGAAGAATTGAGCTATTGAAGAAGAAATCAGAAATTGTCTTCACAATTGGAGCAATTGTACTTGGAAATCCAAATCTGAGTTATTGAAGTGGAGAAAACCTCTGGAGCCAGGGGTCCTATTGGGGTTGAAGGACCCCGCAGTCCACCTGGTGGGTAGGTCCACGTAAACCTTCTGGTGTTGATGGGCACCAAGGTCCCCCCTGCGTCAAAGGGCCTTGTGGACCACCAGGTGTGGATGGACCTCAAGGGCCCCCTGGTGCAGATGGGCATTCAGGATCCCTTCAAAAAATTGACTCTCTATTGAGCATGATGGACTGCTTATGTGACCAATTTTACAAAGTGGCCAAGGAATGTAACTTAACACCTGAGGGGGTAACGATTGATCCCCTCCTGTCACTTAAGTCTATCTCTGATGAACTGAGTAGTCTGGTAAATAGGCGAAGGACACTGACAGCTTGTTTCTAGCCTATGAATCAAAAGGTGAGATGCTCCAAGCCAAAATTGAAACATTAGAACTTAAGTTAATGCTCAGCAGGAGCAGATTTATGAACTATCTCGTCGGTTGGATGAAAAAGTGAGGCATGCTGGATTGAATCAATGGATTAGCGAAATTCATACTGAGACTGTCAGCCCCTATCCTCCATTTTCTTCGCAAGTTTCTGATTCCAAATCTTATGTTTCTACACAATCTGAACATCCTGGAATTCATGTTTTGATGGGCAATGCTCCAATGAGTTTCAAACCAGTATATTAAGAAAATTACTCTCCTGGGGAAGGTATCATTATCTCCTTCCTCTATCTATATGAGACGGCTCTAAGTGAGGCCATGGATCATCAAGAATGACTTACTTGCCTAATTGTCTCAATTGTTTGGCCCAGGATATCATAGTACCTCACTTAATGAATTGCACTACTTGGTCTCAGGTCAAAGAGGGCTAATCAAAGAATTCAAAAGTGAGCAAACCTTATCCTCTCAAAAACAGGCTTTTATGGGTATAAAGCCTCTCCAGAATGAATCAATCAAAGAGTTTGCTCATTGGTTATATTGGGAAGCTTAAACTTTTTTGTAGTCTGTGGTCAGTTAAATTTAGATGATGTGATTACTGCAATTATGTCTGCTTTTACTTCCAGGACTCAGTTGCAAGTATACCTTCTTAGTGTAAAGAAGAATTTTAGAATTATATTAGACATCAAGGAGGTCTTGTTGGAATTGCCTCCTCAATTCTTGGAAAAACTCTGATTTTATGATTATCCAAGACCTGGTCGCCCTAAAGTTTACGCTATGCCTGAGAATGCTAGAGCGAATCAGTGTAACTACTGTCACCAATATTTCCATACTGAGGACCATTGTTTCAAAAAGAAGCGGATGAGAAGAAGAAGAGGGATAAACCGTATAAGATTTTATCTCAATAATGATATGAGTGTGCAACAAGAACATCAAAGCCCTGTCAAGTATAATAAAGATTAACATTCTTTTTATTCATTGTCCTCATTGTTTGTGTTATCCTCTCAGTTTGGAAGCACCATCACCCATATTGACTTCCAAGTGAATCAAGTCAATGCCAAAGCTATCATTAGTATGGGATCTCCATTTAATGTTGTCTCATCAAAATTTATCAAGCGGATCAAATTAACACCTGATATTTCTTATTGTGAAATTATATGTCACAGTGGGACCTCAGAGTACTTAGTCAATTGGAGCTCTTTCGTCCTTTCCATTAAAAATTGGGAAGTTAACTTTTACCATCCCTGCCATTGTCCTTGATAACTTGAGTTACGACCTACTATTGGGGACTCAATTTTTGCAGGAATTTAATGGAATTATTAATTACCCCAACTCATCGCTATCTCTCTTGGGGTATAGAGTTCCCTCACTTTTGTTCAAACATGCTCATATATGATGTCAGTTATGTCTGTTGGAGGGGTCTAAAAGTTCTTATTCTATTCAATACCATGTTAGCGACCCTCATGTAAAATTACCCCTACCTCAGCGGATATTAAAGAGCAGATGCCTATTTTCGCCCCCAACAATCTAATTATTCCACCAAAATCGCAGGTAATTTTTAATATTTCTTTATATTTTTTGATTCCCAAAGTACATTTATTACAAGTCCAGGGCATTTTCAACCCTTCTGTTAAAGAAATATTGCCATGCCCTGGAATATTGGATTTTGCTTATTCAAGATCATTATCTGTTTTATTGGAGAACCTTACCAATGAGCTGAATATGATGGATCAAAAGCACCCAATTGCTTATGTCAAGTTATTGCCCTTATCTTGGATTTATGATGTTAAACCTTTTGGAAGCTTACAAGACTTTGGGTTGGAAAGTGATCAGAAATATTCTTACTGTGTGGCCTTCTATCACAAAACACCTCACTAGTGAACAAGAGAAACAAGTGCTTCAGTTGGTATAAGAATACTCTGACATTTTTGCTAAGCATACTTACGACTTTGGTAAGATGAAAGGAGTAATCCACTCTGTTAAAACTGGCGATCAACTTCCTATTCACGCCAAACATATCGTAAGTCTAAAGTGGAAGAAGCCCAGGTTACCAAAGAATTGCATCAACTATTAGAGGCTGGACTATTGAAACCTCAAATAGTCCTTGGGCTTCTCCGGCTGTTGATTAAGAAGAAGGATGGCTCCCACCAAAAAAGTGCTTATGGATTACCATAGAATGAACGCTGTTACTTGACAAGACAGTTATTCTTTACTAGAATTAATGATTCCCTTGGGTTGTTGGCTGGATCAACTTATTTTTCGGCCATGGACATAGCCAGTGGATACTGGAAAATCAAGTTATCCCCGGCAGACTGAGCTAAGTGTGCCTTAATATCCAGTGAAGGTTGATTTAAACCAACTTGGATTCCTCAAGGATTAAGCGATGCCCCAGCCACTTTTCAAAGGGCTATGGTGGTATGTTACTGGACCTAAAGCTTACTTGTGTTCTGGTATATCTTGATGATATTACCATGTTTTCCAAAACATTTACCAAACATTTGGGCCATCTAATAGAAGTTTTCAGGCGAATTCGAAGTTCTTCCTTAAAGCTCAAACCCTCTAAATGTTCATTCTTCCAAAATGAAATGGAGTTTTTAGGACATCAAGTATCATCTAAAGGAATTGACCCCCGCAGATAAAATGTAAGCTATTCTTCAAATGCCTCCTCCTACCTCTCTGCTGGTTATTCAAGTCTTTCTTGGTTTGGTTGGGTATTATCAGTAATTTATACCCAAATTTGCTGATATGGCTGAATCATTATTCCATCTGTTACAAAAAGGAGTGCCCTTTGAGTGGAGTTCAGCTCAGGAACAATTATTCAATTCTCTGCGAACTGCCTTTACTAAGGCACCTGTTTTAATTCATCCTCAATTTGATAAGCCTTTTTATTACATACTGATGCAAGCAATGTCACTATTGGGGCTATCTTATCCCAGTGTGATGAGGAGCAGAAGTATCGTCCCGTCACATTTTATAGCAAACCTTTATCCAAAGCTGAACGAAATTACAGTGTAACTGAGCGGGAGCGTTTGGCTTTAAATCTAGCAATCAAACACTTCCGTCCTTTCTGATATGGTACCCATTTTACTGTTATTACCGACCATTCTTCTTTAAGATGTCTGCAGAATATGAAGGATCCTGATGGGAGATTGGCTCGTTGGGCTTTAAGATTGCAAAATTCCAATTTTTCCATTGTTCATTGTTTGGGTGCTCAACATCAAAATGCTGATGGTCTGTCCCAACTGCCTATTCTGACTTTGGAAGTGGATAAAGAAGAATGCCTATATAATCTCATTGTGCAGCCTGAGTTGTGGGATCAAGAGTCTGAAGAAGATTGAGCCTATTTAAAATCTATTACAAAAGATACTATGATTTGAGAAAGAGCTTTATATAAAAAGGTTAAATACAAGTGGTTACCATTTTTACACCAAAACTCAAGATTTCAGGCTGTCGTGGAAGGGCATGAGCAAGTAGGCCATAATGGGTTGAACAAAAACTCAATAATGGTTGAAAACCTGATATTATTGGAATTATTGACTAAATTCATCCTAGTAAGCATTGATGTGGTAGGCCCTTTTCCTTGGGGATTACATGTCCACCAGTATATTATTATGGCTGTTGACCATTTAACTAAATGGGTTGAGGCCATTTCCATTGCCACCCCTTTAGCTAAAACTATGGTGCTATTATTATACCAACACATAATCTCTCAACATGAGTGCCCCAAGGTCCTTATTGTCGGATAATAGGACTAATTTTACCTCACAACTCTTTACAGTAATTATCTAAATTATTCAACACTGCCAAAAGATTTGTCATTCTGTAAAATCCCTCCATGAATGGAGCCATCAAACAAGTCAATGGAACTCTAGTTTTGATTTTAAGAAAGATGGCTTCTACTGATCCATCTCAGTGGAATTTTTATTTTGCCTAGTGTCTTATTTGCATATTGGATAAGCTATCATCAAATTATCAAGATATCGCCTTTTCAAGTGCCTATATGGGCGAGACCCCTCAGTCCCTTCTAGTGTTCATCCATACTTGAAGAAAGCATACCAGAAAACTCTAATCTAATTTTAAGAAATCTGGTGGATGAGATTATTCATCTTTAAGCTCAAGCCATGAAATTGATTGAAGCAACTACTCAAAGAGAGACTCAAAGAACCAATCAACATAAACCCACCTTAACTGAATAACAAAATAAGAGACTATGTTATGTATTACCACTCTTGGCCCGGTGGGTAAACTGAAATGTTAGGAACCTACTGGTCTGGTCCTTATTGAGTTATAATTTGAAGAGGACTAGAGTACTCAATTGTTCATGTTGAGCCGTCATAGTGATTAATCATATCCACCCTAGGTTTCTAAGAACTCACCCTCCTAACATAATCAAATCTTGAGGGGGAAGTGTTAGGGTTTTGCCAAATTATCTTGTCTCCAGAAATTCTACTCCATCGATTTCCTCAGCATCATTGGAAGGAGAGCTTGTTAATTCTAAATCTATCAAGTTTAATAAGAACAATCAGCTTCATCCCAATCAATTTATTAAAGATTCAATTGCACAATGATTAATCTAGTTATGATAGATCACGAACCAGATCTAAACCCATAAATATCTCATCCTTTCAATAATAAAAAATAGGTCAAAATTATAACCTGTTTTTACTTTAATTATCTCTTTTTTGGAATATCCACTAAAATTAACTTCAAGAGAAAACCTGCCCCATTGGAAGTTTAATTTAAATCTTCCAGATAGGCCATTGGTTTACCCTGCCAGCTCCAAGAGGCGTTAGAAAAAAGAAAAGTAACTTGGTGGTATTATTAACAAAAAAATTGACATAGATCCCCTGATATAAACAGTGACAACTATTGTCAAAGAAATGTATGCATTAAGCTAAACCTAAAATAGCTTAATTTTAGTATTAGATAAAATAAATAGGTGTATATAAATAATATTTTAGTATGTTTCTTTTAGTCCATTTTACAAACATTTTTTTAATTTGTTTTTTTCTTTTTATATACTATAATAATTTTCATGCTCAAACGTTTAGCATGTACTTTGAATTTCATCTTGATAGGTAATCTCAACTCATCTAGCTTAACTAAGTCATGGGAAGATGCAAACTCATCCACCTGAATCAGATGAGTATATGCTATTACTTAGTTTCTTTCTATCTGTATTAGTTTATCCAAAAATTGGTAACCATCACCTGAATTTTGGCATAATATGAGGTAAAAAATTAGGTTTGATACATAATTTGGCTCTATCTTTCCTCTAGGTTGCATATATTTTGGCGTAAAAATGTTTGGTATTTCCAGTGTGAGTCCAAATTTTAACAATCCACTGCTCTTTGTATTTTACAATTATTTGTCGTTGTGCCCTCAAAGGAATTCCATGGCGCTCCTTGAGTCATTCAAACAGGTTTAAAACAGTGATCAGTCTGAAAATACTTTATTGATATGATCCCATCCACATATAACAGACTGATATAATTGTTTCTCCTTCTTTGGGATAATCATTTTAGACATTAACCAAAGAAAATTTTCCTCTAAAATTCTAAGATTTTCCCCTTAAATTCGCACCAAATGCCATACTGTTACATGAAAATTAGTGCCAATTAGAATCTCGTAATAAGTTTGGGTAAAATAATTTCTGGTGCTGTGACAATCGGTGATTCAAATCATAAAAGCAAAGCACTAATGCTCCTTTAGAAATGGTGGTTTGTGGGAACAAAGTTCTGTAAACTTCTATAAATTCAGATCTGGTGCAAGTCTTAATTTCTCCACTAACTTCATAGAGTTGATATCAATTGGGGCCTCACTTTCATTGATTACTCTAACATTGACTCAAGTTATCAGAATGTCTATATAAGCACATTCCAAGTCCTTTGAATAGTGTTTACTTTTAAATTAGCAGCATTGGTTTCCAAATTAAATGAAATCATATTTTTTAATTATATCAGGCTTAGTTTTCTTAAATTTTAGACGAGTAACTACATGCACTGCAGTACTATATGCTTGATATATCAAGGGTTGGGATCATCTTCCATAAAGAGTTTCTCTACATCTAAGCTGTTTTGCTATTCTGCTAAAGCGGTTGGAATTTGAGTATGGGCGGATATAGGCAGTTCCTTGTCTATTATGCCTGAGTTTTCCCACATAGGGAATTTGATTGCTAGCAGATACAACCACATTTATGATGTCTTTTTTAATTCTGCAAATCTATAAATATGGCCTTCTTGGCCACACGCAAAAATAGGGTATCAATTTTACATTGGTTAATTTAATGTTATGATCAGATTAGGAGTGGATCCGTTATTTGCCACTACTCTCTAATTATTGGCAAAGTTTTCCGCGTATTTGACACTTCCTGTATTGGCATTTTGGTAGCATTGGTTCAGGGTATCAGGTATTGTCCCGTAAGTTTGTAAAAGCTCTGCCTTTTTGTGCTGTCTTTGTATCAAATTAAAAGCTGAAATCATAGCACTATGCAGATCTTTATATGGGCAAAGTGCCAATTAAATTGCAATACGTGCATCAATATTATTAAACGCTCTAGCCTCAGTGAGTAAATGTGCTTCTTAAGAAACCCTATAAGCAAAGAAATTGATGGTTTCATATTTTATTAACCTTGATGCCCATAATGGCTTGTTTATGGTTAGCGTAGCATTCAGGGCTAAAAAGTTCGCCTATAATAATAATTTTTGCCTTTATATAAGTCCAATCACCAATAGCTAATCTGCGTTAAACAAGATTTTGACTTACCTCATCCTGACAGTTGATCACGGTGCTAGACGTTTGACAATCTCTATATCCTGCCATGGTCACCTCAAAAAGGTTTGAAAGATGCATAAACTATTATTTTAAACTTCAGGAGTTAAAAAGTTGGCCTAAATTTTCAATTACAAGGAGATTGTTACCGCTATATTCTATTTGATTTTGAATGGCAGTCAATATGACAGGGCATCTTGGAGTGCTTTCATGAATGATACTAAAATTACTGGTATTAGATTAAGAGCTGTCAAAAATTTAGTTCCATCATCATTGTCTTTCCAGTGGTTTGTACTTTTTTCTAAGTTGGCTAATCATGTTAAAAAGTTTCTATCCTTACAGCTTTAGGTTTAACTTCCAGGCTTTTAACTTATAGTTTTCAAGGCGCGTTCCATCTAACGCTTTAGTCAGGTAAGAAATTTCTTTGGAAAACTTTTTAAGAAGTTCTACTAAGACAGAAATATGCTCTTGCATATCCATGATTTCTTTAGCACCTAATCCCAAGTTTGGTATTACTTTCTTGCTTTAATATTCTCCACATATATTTTTGGAGTTTTTTATAGTAAGCTAACTTCTGCTCATAATCCTCCTGTAGTGAGCACCATTTGTTGAAAAGTAGCGACTGCACAGGTTTGTGGGGGTTTAGATAAGTTATAAAGGGCTTAACTTTTTGAAGACAGTAAGTGCAATCTGAGACAAAAATGATTTTTAATAAGTTTTGAACTTATTTTGCTTTAAAAATGCTTACTCAACAGTTACATACAATAAATTAAAATAAATACTATAAAAACTATTAGTTATGAACTAGTTGCTTTTTCAAAAGGAATGAAAGCATATAAATTATTAGTAGCAAAGAAAAGCTCTCTATCAATTATTTTGGCACCAATTGCCAGAAAAAACTTGTATACTTTATCATAAATTGTAGCATTTATCATAATATTCAATCAGAACTTACTATAACATTCTCAAAAATTGGAATTTCAGCCCTACTTTCTAAGTAAGTCTGATCATTAAAATATCTAAACTTAATCAACCAATTGATGTTGTATCTAACTCAAAACTTCCAAAAATGTTTAAAAACATTGATACTAGCTAAATTAAGTTGTAATCATGGCAAACAAAAAAACACTAACTTTTTAATTTATTGAAAAAACAAAATTGGTTAATGTTCCACCAATTAGTCATTCCTGGGAGTCTCTTCATTCTAGTTGTATTTAATTTGGGGTAAATTGATTCTTGAATTTAAAGGGGTTGAATGTGTCATCCTTCAGTTTTGAGCACCATAATGTAGCTGTCAGGGAGGTAGAAGATGATGTTTAGACTGTCCTGCCAGCCAGTATGCAAAAGCATTAAAAGGCAAGCCAGAATGCCATAGTCATTGTCACTCAAACGATGTTGTCGTGTGAAGGGAGATGGGTAATGATTGAATTCTGGTGGGCTACAAGCGTAAAAAGAAACCCAGCAAGAAACCAGGATGTTGTGAAAACTAGCCTGACAGCGCTTGGCGTGGGAAGTTGTAAGGTCACATCAGGTAGTTTGGGACTCTCCATTGAAGAACTGGGTACAAAAACATTGGCGAGGGGTGGATCCTCACCTGAAGTGGGGATAGTTGGACCCACATGATATCAATATCCTGCTGGCAGATGGCCTCTTCAATTTGGGAGAGTTCCACGAAATTCTTAACATGTTAAGCCCAATTGACTGTGGTAGGATCTAAAGTTACTAACATGACTGGGATTTTCTAGTCAATACAAGGCCTGTGGGGCCACATTGGAATGTCACAGGGGTTTGGCAAAGAAAAATCTAAAAATAAATCAAATAATGGGAGAGTGATAATCTTTTCTGATGAATTTTAAGATAAAAATTTGGCCATCAATTTCTTTGGTGTGTTGTGACTGCTTAAAATAGTAATTGGTTTGGGGAATAGCTTAGGAAAGCGCGGGATTAAGGACTTCCAGATTTTACCTAACCCAGTGAACTTAGAGTGAGGGGGAGAAAAACAAACTTATATTGAACTGACTTTGAAAGGGTTGGTGGTGGGTTGAGTCTCTGTCATAGTCCACAGATGACCAAATTGTGCTTTTACTACAGTTTTTGATGGTTAGCATGATGGCGTCTTGCCTGAATGGCAACGGGAACCTCCCAAGGCCACCCCAAATAGGGGCGGTCCCAAGAGGTCAGGAACAGGTTTGGGGTGCCCAACTCGACTGCACCTGTTTGCTTTGGCGTCTGTTTGACCAAAAGAATTCATCAGATGAAGATCTTGATATTTTTAGAGAGTTCAGAGCTTGCAGAAGCTTATGACGATGGCCCAATGCCATTGGTGAGTACCACCAATGATTCAACATAAGGCGTATTCTTCATAGAAGGTACACGCCCATTAGGATTTGTTTCTGATATTTTTTGGTTTGGTTTTGAACCAATGACAACATTTCTTAATGGCCTGGTGCCATTGGTGAGTTTTGCCAAAGATTCGACACTTAACACTTCATTTATTAAAAGTACACGCCTGTTGGGCTTTGTTACTGAGGTTTAGGGCTCTTGGACCTTAATGCTGAAGGCTCATTGCCATCAACCTTTTGTGGACCTTTTGCCACATGGGGATGCCAACTTTCTGTTATTTTAGCGCAAATTCCCTCAATTTTCCATACTAATTCAGCTGAAGTAAATGCGGGGAAAGGTGGTGGGCTCTTCAAAGGGAGAGATATTACTCATCACTCATTCACCACATGAGCGAGATCACCCTGTAAGACAAGTGGGGCAGCTTGCCTTTTTGGACCACTTTTTGAAGGGAACTGAGATGTCCCTTGGTCCAAGCAGAGGGGGTGCTTCCCCGGACTTACATTACACTTCCCTTTTGCCAAGGGGGAGCGCCACCACTAGGGAATTGAGTGAGGGCCACATTTTTTTGGGCCTTAGGAAACTTGATCGCCATTAAAGTAACAATCTTTGGAGGTGGACGTGGTGTATCTGGGTGGGTGGTGTAAAGCTTCAACAAGCTCCAAGAATTTGGCACAGTCCTGCGTGCCAAACCAGATATTCTCATAGGCTGGATATACTTTCCATGCAACTAAGTATTAAACTGAATGGCGTGAACGGCGGAAAGCCATGACATCCTCAAATTCAGCTTCCTCTGTACCCTCAATCACAATGTACTCCAGTTCCTTTGTGATTTCCCCCTTGAATGGGGACAACTGGGAGTCATGAAAGACTGAATATCACTTCCAATGAAGCAGCAATTTCAAGCGGAAGGCGCCATCTCCTAAGTCTTCTTCCACCAAAGAGGGTACTGAGCGTTTACTCAAAAAACTTGCGTGAGGGTACTTGTATCAGCAAGTGGTGCATGTCAAGCATGACATATGAACCTACCTTTATTTCATTAGCTGGGAGCCACTTCTAATCTGTGAACCGTTTGTAGTCACTTATGGCCTTAGTTAAATTCTCCCAAACCAAGGACTGTGTGGCCCAAATGTGCTGAGCCTGGTCAGTGGCAGCTGGTACCTCTTGGTGAAGGCACAGGCCAACCAAAAATGAGGGTTTATACCCCAAGGTTGCTTTGTATGGAGAAAAACCAGTGGAGGGATGCGTTCCATTATTATACACAAACTGAGTGAGAGGAAGGTCATCGGCCCAGGTATCCTGAGCAGCTTCAGTGTAGCACTGCAGGTACTGTTCCAGGATCTGATCGACCCATTCAGCTTGGTCATCCAACTGAGGATGGTACACAGTGGAGCGACAGGGTGTAATCTAAAATCACCAAGAGCTTGTTTAATAATTGTGCCATGAATTGGGATCTGCAGTCTCTGACAATCTCCTGAGGGAGTCTGAACATAGAGAACACATGGCTCACGAAGAGACGGGCAGTTTATTTATAAGTAATGGCGGAGGAGCATGGGATAAACAGCAATTTTTTGAAGCGGTCAATGACCACCATGACTGCTGTGAAACTCTTGGAGCTGGTTAGCTCAACAATGAAGTCCACGGACACCGATTTCCATGGCCCTCTGCCTGCTGCAGAAGGTAAGAGGTCAATCCTCCCAGATTAGTCCAATCTGGCCCATGTGCAAGTTACAAAGTCTGCGATCTATGCTGGGACATCCTTCAACAAGCCTGGGAAATTATGGGTACACTTGACTAAATCAATGCACTTCTTATTCCCAGGATGACTGACTGTAGAAGAATCATGATGAGCCTGAATTACTTCAGCTCAGAGGAGGGGAAGGACCCAAACCCACAACCTAAATAGAATGAATTCCTCGGCCAGACAGTACAAGGAGTGTTTTGCAGCTGGGAGGGACAACTGCTCCATAAGTTTAACCCTTCTGCACATGCCATCTGCGCTTCTAGGACCTACAAAATCAAGGGCGCGTCCAGAGCTAAGTCTGCTACTAAAACCACAGGAGTTATGATGGTCAAGATATGGTTGGGGGAATGACTATGACGAGATCCGTCTCATCTGAGTCAGCAGGGCAAAATGCGGGGTTGCACCTTACAAAATCAGGAAGGACATTCTTTGCTCCTTTCACAAATTTGTATTTGAAGTTAAAACTGTGCAAGTTTAATAGGTTTGGACCTGCTTGTATGCCAACTTCTGTGGCTTGCAGAAATAAAGAAGGGCTTGATGATCCGTTTGCACAGTCAACTCATATTGAGCGCCCTGCAAGATATACCGCCAGTGGGTCAAGGCCCACACCACGACTGCCAGATCCTTGTCAAAGTTGGCTCAGGTTTTCTCAGTGAAAAAGAACAGCGCGTGCAAAGTAAGCGACCAAGTTTCTAACACATTGTTCTCCTGAAGCAATAAAGCTCCAACTGCAGTGGAAGATGCATCACACGCAATGAAATAGGGTATGGAGAGGTCTGTGTGCTTAAAGATGGGGAGTGACAAAAACACCTCCCAGATCGAATCTAATGCCTGCTGGCACTTGTGCGTCCAACAAAAGGGAACCGTTATTGCCTGTGAGTGGATGGAGCGGGACAGCTAACCTTAAGAGGGTAGGAGAGAATTTCTTTAGGAATATAATAGTGCCCAAGAATTTTTCTCAAGTGTTTTGGGCTGTTGGAGTTGGTCATTAATTTATGGCGTTTAGTTTGCTGGGCAAAATGGTGTACCCTTTTTTAAGATGAGGTTACCCAAGAACGTGGCTTCCTCCCAGTAAATTTTGCATTTTGAAGGCTTAATGAACTGGCCCGCCTTATGCAAGACAGACACTACTGCCTCCAAGCCCTTTTCATGTTGCTCAGAATAGGGGACTGTACCAAGATATTGTCACTATATGTGACTGCGAAGGTGAACTGGAGATCGCCCAGCACACTATTAATCATCCTTTAGAATTCTGTGAGCGCATTCTTAAGCCCAAAAGGCACCACTTGAAGTTAGAATATGCCTCATCTTTTCTAGATAGCAGTAAGCTATTCCTAGACTCCCATCACCTAAATTTTATTAAAGGAGTTAACTAGATCGAGTTTTGAGAACATGTGTGACTTAGCAATTGCTTGGTGTAGAAATTTACTAGTTTGTTCTTATTGGCAAACAACCCTAGTAATCTTTTACTGCACAGGTTTGATTTCCTTGTGCACCTCGCGTTGTAAAGAATATATTATCCAATAATAGTATGGAGACTTTTATCCGTAGTTGAGTTAGAACTATTATCAGGCCCAACACTTTGGCTAGTATTTCCAATTAAATACTTGATAGTCATATTCATAGGGATTCATTCCCTATATTAGTGTCCACTAGATCTTTGTCAAGATCCTCTGATGACAGTCTCCTTCGGCCCAACACACAGTCAGCAGCGATCCCTTAGTTGTGGTTCCCTTTGTCTCTAGATCCCTGCTTGGATCTCTACTCTTCTCTCTGATAGTCTACCAGTTATTGCCTCTTGCAATAATATCCTTGAGATAGAACTTTGCACTGTATGCTGATGGTCTAACTATATTTAAATCTACAATAAAACTAATAATGTTTTAATGTATTAATTTTTATCTGTTTTTATCTATATTTTATTATAGTAAATCCTAGGTAATTTATAGGGGATTTAGCCATCTAACCCTCATTGACACCTCTTCAATGAAATGGCAGCCATTGCCATTGAATCACCCTTCCTCGTCTCAGCAGCAATAGTCTTCCCCATCCTGGCTAGGATTCCATCATTGGACATCCCCAAGACCTAAAAGAAAGTTTCAGAAACATGTCCCTAACATTTTCCTCTCGATCCAAGCAAACCAACCATAATTGGCTAGCGACCTGCTTAGGTAATGGGACTTTTTACCCATTATGGCAGGGCACTTCACCAAACGATCAATTCTCTAGTTGTAGGCGGCATCACTCGCCTCATAGCTCACCATACATTCCCAATCAGTCAGTGATGAAACCTGACGATCCCAATTGGTACACCTGATAGTTAATCACTATCAGATGCCCCTATTTTGTCGGCTGCTCCACCCAATGAGATATTAGGTATTCATCTGGATCGATCCTCAATGGATATGACCAGACGAATATCCCAAAAATCCCCCAAACATAGTTTCTCCAAAATTTGGGTCAACCAATTTCTGATTCACTTCGCTTTAGGGAATTTTCCCCTAGCGACACCAGGTAATCTAGAAGGCTGGGAATATGGACAAAAATCCCAACACATCCCCCTCTTGCCTAGATTTCCAGCGAGAAAAGGACTGGGGCATGGGAACACCACTTCAGACACCTGGTCAAATACTTCATTGGTTCAAGCGGAGTACACTTTTCAATACTCAATGCTGCTTGGGATGACCTTTGGCATATGGCATTCCTCCTCTTTCTCCTTGCTACTACCTACTCAGAGCATGGGCACCATGACCTCTTGTCGTGCTGGGCTGATTGATTTACTCATGATGATATTATTCCCAGGATCTGGTTTTCCCCCTGTCAGGGTATATGACCCTCTGTCATATTCAGGATTCTTGGTCTGGCGTCCTTTAATTCCTGATTCTCTCCTCATTTTAGACAGGAGACTCTTGCCATCAATTTTTATTTCATGGCTTAATTAAGAATACTTATTTCTATTTGCCCTCGTTATTTCGCTCATAACCTCTTGGCTGTAAGTCATTCTTATTCTTCCCTCAGAAAGCTTATTTCTTTAATTTTTTAAATTAATTTCCCAAAATTGGAGCCTAATGGATTATAGAGTGCATAATGTCAACTTCTATATAAGTCTGACACCCCCTCTAGTCCTGCTCATATGTCAAACTCAAATCCTGCTATCAGCAACTTCTTATCAGTCTGTTAGATTAAGACCTCCGCCTCTTCCAGCAGATGAGTCAGGATGCTCAACAGAACCTCTTCTATGGTCCTTCCAGGACTCATACACCTAGTTTGGTGCAAGGGGCTAGTCCTTCCATTGAATTACCAGAAATGGTAACCAATCCCTCTGAAACCAGGCGTGCCATTGTTTTGAACAACTCTCGGCTGACTCTTCCCTTGCAGTTGATCCCTGAGTTGGACTTCAAAATCCTTCTGGATTCAGCTCCTTTTGCTGATGCTCCAAACATCATCATCAATGCTCCAGAGGTTATGTCGGTCACTTTGGATCATTTGTTATTGGCTGGTTCAGATTTGCTCCCTGAGTTCCTCTTCTGACTCAGGCAATTCTACCAACCCGCTGTGCTGGTTTCTGAGCTTTCAATTGGGAACAGCATACATTTTGAGCTCCCCTACACTGAACTTCGGGCTCAGGTTACTGAGGCGTTGACATTAGCGCTGAATCCCTCTGATCTGGACAACCTTCTGGATCAGGATACTGCTGCTTATGCTCTCCGCTTTGCTGGCCAAGTTCTTTGAAGTTGGTGACAAAGCTTCCAGCCTCTACTGGCTTCCATTGGCCATTCAGCTTCAGCTTCCGTGAAGCCCAGAGTCATCATTTATAAGATGCAATCTGCTCTTTACACAACTACCTCTTCTCTAGAGCTTCTCATCGCTATTTTCCATTGATGTCGTTAATTGAGGGCATGATTTGACAACCCCCCTTGAGTATTCCTTCTTTGCGGCTGGCTCACATGTCTGGTGTTCTTGATGAGGCCCATTGGCAGGCACTCAAGACAAATCTTCCAGCGCCAGCGCCTTATCAGGATTAAACAGGATTATCTGCCAATTGCCTCTTCCTATATTGCTGTTTTCCTCCCCATT
The DNA here is from genome assembly GCA_022478985.1 of Massospora cicadina. Lineage (NCBI taxonomy): Eukaryota > Fungi > Entomophthoromycota > Entomophthoromycetes > Entomophthorales > Entomophthoraceae > Massospora > Massospora cicadina. Next base: position 179,377 of record JAKSZP010005298.1, on the reverse strand, counting down.
CCAGGGTTTCGCTATTGGCTTCTTCTGACATATCAATTTCCCTTCCCTTAGTTGTGTTCTCTCAGTGCTCGGCGTCCACTCAAAGAATGTGGTTTCATGTAGGTATTGCCCTTATAAGTGTCTGATAACATTTTGATTTTAATGGGCTATTTCTTCCTACTGCGATCCATCCTCCCTCCCCAAGAGGCGACATAGGCAGAATCATCCCCATACTGAGGACAATCAATAAAAATAAAATTTAAAAATATATCAGGTTTTTTTATGTATTTAAAATTTTCCCATATTTTTTATCAATTTTTTTATTTTTATTCTCTTTTTTTCTATGGGACTTGACCTTGTTTCAGTTCAGAGGTCCATCTTTTCCCCAAAACTGGATCCTGGGCACTTAAACCTACCAGTTTTCTATGGTTCAGAGGTCCTTTTTTGGACTTAACCATCTAGATTGGTTCAGAGGTCCTTTTTTGGACTTGACCTAATCATCAGTACATGACCAACTTAATGGTTCATTGGTCCTTTAGGAACTCTTTGATTTTTTTCTTCAATCCAATGCTTTAGATACTTAGCGTGGACTCAATTTACTACTCTTCCATCCAAGAGAACTTGATGGAGTAAGCATTTGTTGCCATCTTGGCAATTACTTTTAATGGACCTGACCATAATGCATCCAATTTGTTTCTTCATCCAAAACCATGCATATTGCAATAGGCGACTCTTTCTCCTATTCAATATTCTTCTAATGGTGGTTGATTCTTATCATCCATCAATTTCGCTCATACCCTTTTCTTTAAAGTTGTATCAAATGTTTACAATTGCATATTGTTCAGGATACTCGTCAGTCAGTTTAGGTATGATTTGGTACTCATCCCCGACATAGGTTCTACTACCAAATATAATATTAGTGGCAACGCGGCCTTCCTCTCATAAAGTAATTCAAATGGCATCTTTCCCATCACCATATTATGACTGATGTTGTAGGAGCCGCCTTGCATAAGGCAGGCTTGTTCATCAAGCCTTCCAAGTGTGAGTTCTATAAGGAGGGGGTTCCTTTCTCAGGAAACTCATCCTTAAAGATGGTTACACAATCCCTCCCAACAAGTTAGACGTGATCCAAGAATGGACAACTCTGACTATGCAGAAACAACTTCAGAGTTTCTTGGGAACCATCATTTTCCTAAAAAAATTTTCCCGGCACTTTCCCAGCTGGCCGCACCACTCCACCCCCTTACAGGGAAAAATGTACCATTTTGCTGGACACCCAAATGCCAGCAGGCGTTCAAATTGATCAAAGAGGTGTTCATGTCTCCACCCATTTTGAAGTATGCTGATCCTGCTAAGCCATATATTGTTGCATGTAATGCCTTGTTGGTAGCAGAGGGAGCAGTGTTTTTCAGAACCATGATGATTTAAAACACCCAGTTGCATATTTTTCTCGGAAGTTCATGGCAATGGAGCAGTCTTAGGCCATATATGACAAAGAATTAGCTGCTGTTTCATGGGCATTAACTTATTGGCGGTATCTGTTGCAGGGTGCTCAACATGAATTGATGGTCCGCACGGATCACCAGGCTCTTTTATATTTTTGTAAACCCCAAAAATTGGCACATCAGTAAGCCCAAACCTAATGGGGCCTGTGCAGTTTCAACTTTAAATATGAATTCATAAAAGGGGCACTCAATGTGCTTCCCAATTTTTTAAGTCGCAGCCCCGCCCACTGTTCCTCAGACCCAGAGGAATTTGACCTTGTTACCATGATTCCTGCCACCCAAATTCTGTTGATTGTCCCCCCCATTGTTTTGTCCATCGCTTTGGCTCCAGATGCCCCACTAGTGGCTCAGGTTTTAGCCAGTCTAGTGCTTGCCCTTAGGGCATGAAGTTGGTCGATCAGTTGGCTCACCCAAGTCACAAACATTCTCTGACTCCTTGGTGGAGGGACTCATTTACTTTTGGTCTCGCATCTGGGTTCCCCCTCCTTCCAATGGGTATTTTGTGCACATCACGATCCCCCCACGGTCAGACATCCTGGCAACAAAAAATGCATCAATTTGATCAAGAGGACCTTCAATTGGGCAGGTCTGACAAAAGAGGCTCCAGCCTGGATCACCAATTGTGTTACTTGTGCCAGGGCTAAGTCAGATCTCTAAGGTAAAAATGGCCTCCTGCACCCCTTACAGCAGGCGGAGGGGCCATGGACATTAGTGTCCATGGACTTTATCGTTGAACTCCCCTGTTCTAACAGGTTCACAGTGGTGATGGTAGTGGTGTATGCTTCACGAGATTTTCCCTTTTTATTCCTTGTACTTCCACGATTGTGTTAAAAGAAACTTCCCGCCTTTTTGTACGCCATGTGCTTTTGATGTTTGGTCTCCCCCAGGAGATCATCAGTGACCGTGACTCCCAGTACACTGCACGGTTTTGGAGTTAACTTCTATTGATTCTGAAAATATCCCCCTGTCACTCCATGGTGTATCATCCCCAGTCCAACGGATAAACTGAGTGGGTTAATCAAGTCCTTGAACAGTACCTGCGTTGCTATGCTGCAGCCACGCAGAATACTTGGGCAAATGACCTTCCTCTCACCCAATTCGCTTACAATAATGGGACTCATGCGTCCATGGGGTTTCCCCCTACAAAGCAATGCTGGGTTACAATCCTTCATTTTTGGTCAGGCTGTGCTTGCATCCTGAGGTTCAAGCTGCCACGCATCACGCTGCTCACATCAGATTGACTCAAGCCTTAGTGCGGGAACACCTCACTAAAGCCATAGACAACTACAAGCAGTTCGTGGATCATAAGCGCCTTCCAGGTCACAATTTTATGGTGGGCTCCTACATCATGCTCAATACCCATCACTTAAAAATTCAAGCCCCTTCCCATAAATTTGCTAGTAAACGCTCAGGTCCCCATTTGGTGGAGGAGGTACTGGGGAATGGGGCGTTCCAACTGAAGCTCCTTGCACATTGGAAGCAACATCCTGTTTTCCATGTTTCCCAGTTGTCACCCTTCAAGGGTACAATTCCTATGGAACTGGAACCAGTTGTCATTGATAATGGGGAAGAGGCCGAGGTAGAGGCTATCCTGGCTTCCCGGAAATCCTGACATTCTGTACAATATCTCGTGGCCTGGAAAGGGTATCCGGCCTACAAAAACAGTTGGGTCAAGGCGCGCAATTTCATAAATTGCATGGCCCTGGTTGACACACTTCCACACATCCCACCCCAATGCTCCTGCCCCCCCCCATAAGATTGTGACAATTATGGCAATCAAGTTACCCAAGGCGCACAAGAATGTGGCTCTTGTGCAGTTTCCTGGTGGCGGGGTCCTTCCTTTGGAAAAAGGAAAGGGTAATGTAAGTCCTGGGGAACATCCTCTGGCCATTGATTGGCTATTTTCCCATTACTGAGTAAGAAGACACTGAAGAGGATGGTGGTACCCCTCGTTACTCAGGGCAATCTTGCTCACGAGGTAGATGAGTGCTGGGTAACAGCTCTTCCGCTTCAGATTCCACCCCCAGTACCCACACTCACCTTGGCAGAACTGTTACAGGGAATCAGTGAAATCTGTGCTGAGATTGTCAAATTGAAATCAATTGGATCTAATTTGAGTAGTAATCTGGCTGATGCTCAGATCTCAAATGGCCAGAAAAGCATGAAGACTGAGTTATCAGCTGGAACGCCCAACAGTCCCAATTTGATTGATAGGCCAATCAAACAAATCACCTCCCTACCAAAGTCTTCAGGGATCATCCTTGATGGGCAGGCTATAGCATCAGACACCATTGATAAGGGTTCAAAGTCCCCTGTTGACAATTCGGGCATTGCAGCTGATGTGATGCCACTGACCAAACATATGCCCAGCAACCGAGCGCAGGTGGGTTGGGCGTCCTGAACCTATTCCCAACCAAATGGACCCACCCATATGTGGGGTGGCCTTGGGGGATTCCCATCGCTCATTGGGCCAAACGCTGTCGCGCCAACTGTCAGAAACGTAGCTGAGACAGTTTGGACATTCAAGGTTGAACTGACAGTGACTCGGCCCACTGCCAAATTTCAGATGTTGGTTCTCAAGGAACAAACCCGCCCATTCCCAAATAATTTGCTGGTTAGGTTGAAATTGAGGGTCCCTTTCCTGGCTTGTCACTACCCCAATTGACCACTATTTAATCAGTTGCATAGCACTGAGAAAATTGTTGGTCAATTTTCTTCCTTTTCCTTCAATAAAAATTTTGCAAAAAAACCAAACAATTTCTTTATTGTATTACTCCTTCTGACTGAATCCCTGATGGCATTTCCCTGGTGGCCCATCAGTCCATATACCAGATGGGCTCTACCAGTACTTATGATTACTATGGCCCCCTCTGTTGTCGATTGGATTCAGCAAGTCCAATATTTTTGGCTCTATAACCCTTTTATCATGAACTTCTGGTAACAGTACACGGGGATTTTGTAGCCTTATGTCCACCAATTGCAAGAAAGAATCAGTCTCCTTGCCTCCCCGGTTGAAATGACTCCATATGCTGATGAATTTATTGAAACTATCTCTGTGATCCCACCCCTACAGCGAGGCCCCCTGGGTCAGGAGTGGGATCATTGTGGTTTGTCATTGGGATCATAATCACTGTTGTGTTAAACCAACAATTCGTCGTTTCCCTATGATTGGCTCCATATCAAGTCATTCAGTTGGCAATGCCTCTGGAATTCTGGCTTGCTTTTTGGGTGCTTACGCATCCCAGCTGGCAGGCCAGTCTAAACTTCTGCCATTTCCATGACATCAGCCGCTGACTTATGCTGAGGACAATCAGATTGTCATTTTTAGTGCTGAGTGTTTCAATAGTAGAGTAAGCAAAGACCATTCTGCCACCAAGATTTCTGATTTACAAGTGATTAAAGGCCAATGATATTCAAAAATAAGTTTACAGTAAGTAAATATATGATTTACCAGAAACTGATGCTGAGGATGAGTAAAAAAATATTTGATGTTAGATTGTGATCAGTTAAGAGGGAACAATTTCCAGTAAAGGCTAACGATTGAATGGGATGCCAGCAATAAATACAATGATTGTTGATAGGGGGTAACAGATTACCATAAAAATGCATAAGTATAAATAGTTAAATTTCCCTTTTAATAAAGATCTCTCTTGCACCCTTATTTATTAGTTGTTAGTAGTTAAGCTGCTAGATTAGTAAAGGTGAGTCTGGATATCCCCAAAGTAAGTGCTGGGTAATTCTCCTGGAGTGGTTGATGCTACCAACTCCCATACTCTGAAGCTACAAGGAATCCCCATGGAAACTTATCCAACCAGCCACCACAACGATGGACTGAGGGCCGTTTGTCATGAAAGTGAATTAGCAAGGGAGCCAGGCCACCCACAATGGGGAATGGACTATCTAGTGCACACCTAATAGAAGCTGGCGATTGACCATGAGGGTGAAGAAGTAGGGGTTGAGCTGCCCAGGAAGTGGGCTGAGGACAATGGTGCACACCCAAGAAATGTTAATATGATAAAGTGAAGAAGTTGGTCTGCTATGTAAGTGGGCTTCCCTGTGGACTTTTAGTGAAAAGGTACACCAATTAAGGTGAAACAGAAAGGTTAACAGTCCTTATGCTGTGTGGCCTGGAACAATAGCAGACCCCTGATTAAGCAGATTGTAAAATTTGTGACAGCAACTTTGAGTGAAAATAATTAATATAATAAGTTAAAAAGGGCAAAATGTCAAAAAGAAAAAGTGGGAAATGGGAACGAATCTGTCATTAAATTGCAAATTTTAAATGAATTTGGAAGGTCTTAACTTACCAAAACGATGACCACTGCCTCCATAGTTTGATCCCAGTAGATGAACTTTAGGTAGGGGACAATTATGACTGTGTTGGCGTTGAGCAACTTTCAAGATTCTGATATGACTGGACGATAAGCCTGAAATAGCCACGGTGGATAGGTGAGAATCTTCTAATCATGATACTAATTATGATTATCTGAGCACCTCGAGATGAGGCGATTTTGGGTCAGAAAGGGTTATTATTGGATCACTTTTAAATAGAGTGATAAGGCTATTTGACACTTGACAAATATTGAGTAAGATCACCTCAAAATAATGCAATAGAGAAAAGAGAATACCATACATTGCTGGAACCAATGAGATAGGCGGAACTGAATAGCTAATCCAAGGAAATGGTATTGTCTGAAGTTGCTAGGATCTAAGCGAGATGAGACAATTGAAGGAAGAGGATTGTTAGTAGTTTCTAGAGAGCGGAACAGCGATTAACTGCTGTAAATATTAGTAAATAAAGTGTCATTGGGGCAATTGCTCCATATCTTAGTATATTTTTTAAGTGTGTCTGAGGACTGAAGATCTCCATATCATCCATCCAATTGCTCATTGGGTTTGTCCCTGTGCAAAATCCCCCTGCGTATCTCAACAAGTTCGCTGAATTTATAACAGTGGTGCTCACTACAGGAGGCCCATTGAATAACCACCAATAAAAAACTAAAAATCCCAGTCTGTGATCATGTTCTTCACTAAAGGGGAATTGTCCCAAACAGCTGTGCTGGCTGAAACCGCTAAACTCAAACTAGTTGTAGACGCCATGCTTAAAATAAGAGGAGCTCCTTCAGGAGTGCAACAAAGTAATAAATTAACTTAAAAGTGCAGTTATTCAGCGGCAAATACTTAGACAGAAATACAGGAAGCTTGTCAATTAGCTGTATGATGCTACTGAACGTCTACACTGCACGGAGCGTAAGTTATCACCTACCTTTTACCCACCTCATCCCCATTGGGAGGTGGAAGAACAAGGGGTCACTCAGGAAGGATCCTTTTATGACATATATGTGACCAGTGTGAGCTGCTCGAATCATGATGGCTGCTCTGAGGATAATTATGTGTTGACCTAACATAACCCCCAGGTGATGACAGTCTTGCTCACTGAAGAGCCTTACACTACCCCAAGAGCAGCTGGGCCTTCTGGGCCAGCCCCTCTTCGTGATCCCAGTTATGGGCCACAGACAAATCTGCAGTACACTTCCAAGGCTCGCAGTTATGAGCGGTAGGAGGAGGTCTGCATTGCAAGTTACCCCGTTCAACAGCAATGGAAACATCCACAGGTTCTTCAAATGATTTAAATTTGTGGCGAAAGGGGACTTCGCTTGGTGGAAGGCTAAATTTCTGATATCTGCCTTAGAAGTCAGAAGCGCCAACCAAGTTACCTGCTATCTTCCAAGAAGTTCTATTACTTACCGCAAAGTGAAGGAACTGTGTTGTGGTTATTTGGTGGTACTTCAAAGATGTTTCAGCATAAAGTTGAGTTTTTGACTATTGGGTTCCACGATAATGAGACCCTCATGGCACTGCTGCCATTTTACATTGGAAGCTCATGTGCTAATTGGGGCAAGCGTTTTAGTGGAAGCTGCCATGTGCATTGCAATGACCTCTGCGGTGAAACCATACCATGAGCTTTATAATGTCATTTCTCTGATTTTTGATTATAACGTCCCCCTGCTAAAATTATTCAGTTCTTGCGCAGTATATTTGCTAACTTCCCTCCACCCAGTACAGAGCGGAAACATACCACCGCCACCGCTGGACACTCTTATTTGAGGAATTCTTCTGTCATGGAAAGATTCCGCCTAGTAATCCCCAGCTTTATTATAATCACATGCCTCACCTTCAGCTGAGTTACCCCCAGCAGTTTTACTTCCGCTCTAGTCCTGCTTATGAAAATCGTCAGCAACCCAACTAATGACCTAGACCTAATTATGGCAAATGTCAGAAATCATCCTACTCACCTGGACCTGGTTACGCCAAATGTCAACAAAATTTACCGACCTGGACCCTCTTATGAGAACCAAGGATGTAGCTAGTATAGGGTGAATAGTTTTGAATGAGGCCTCCCTGGTCATCTTGCCCAAAGTTGCCCCAACTGACATGTCCACTATTTACAGCAGGGCCAATACTACTAGTGAAAAGATGGAGCGGAGCAGAGACAGAACCATCTACCTCCACTATAAAGCCCAGACGTCCCACCTGAACCAATCATAGTATTTCCAGCTGATGTCTCTCAGTATGATGATGGAATTTTATATCAGCAGCCAGTGGGAGGAGTGAATGTACTGACACGGGCACAAGCCAAGTCCGTGGCAGAAGAAGGACCTCAGGAGCAACCAAAGCCGTATACCTGTCAAATGTTTGACCAAGCTTGTTCAGACAAGCTGGATTCCACCGCCGATGCTCCTTCCCTGAAAGGTGTAAAATTTGTCCCTCCAGTAGACGCTATTGTCAAAGAGTACCCCAAAGTCAGTGAGGGTATTATGAGCTTCCTTGGGAAATGAGACCCCTTAAATGTTCACGTATTAAACAGTCAAAATTCTTACTATACTGAATGTACCTACTGTGACATTGTTGTAGAAAAAACTGGGTTCGCGCTATAATAGATATGGGCGCTTCAATCAGCATAATTTCCACCAAGTTGATGGCGAAGCTGACACTAAAACCTGACGTAGAACATCGTATGGTGTATGGGACTACTGGAGCGGAAAACACAGTCTCTGAGTAAGCGTACAATGCACTTCCATTGCAGTTAGTGTCAATTTTTGTGGTAGCCCCAGTGATCGTGTTACCAAACATTAATTATGACCTGTTAATTGAAACTGCTTTCCATGCAACACTATGGGGCTGTTGTTTATATGATTAAAGAGACCTTCGAAATTTTAGGTCAGTGGATCCCATTTTACTTTACCTCCAGAGGAGTGCCAAAGGATCCAGTGCACCGGGCCATCTCAACCTAGCCTATAGTGATGGGGTAATTCTGGTTTGCTACCATTGACTAAAGGGAAAGACCTGGTCCCTCCCCAGCAGATATATTAATATCAAGGGCTGCCTCTCAGAGCTGCTGGGTCTATATCCATCACCCCGGGCACCAAGTAATAGTAAGCACTAAGTTAGAGGTGGAATTTCCAGCTGGGCTTTAAGGGGAGATCATTGGCCCTTATTAGCAGTAGCAGTTTGAGCCCCATGTGGCTCCAGGAATTATTCTCCTGAGTCATGGGGAGATCAAGGTTTTGTTAGAAAATCTACAGCATGAACCAATTCAAATTCAAAGACGCCAAATTTGGCATTTTTATACTTAATCACAGTGTAGAAGATCCTTCAGGTTCATGAGTTTGGGTCACTGGATGAATTTGGTCTACCCCTTAAACCACAGCTCGTCATAATGGTGGTGGTACTGCACAAAAGTTTAATAGGGCTATTGGAAGAGCAAAAAGATCAGGTGATAGCTTTATTCCAAAAATATAAGGAGATCTTTGCCATTGATGACCATGATTTAAGGTGCGCGCGGGAGTGGTCCATTGAATGGATACTGGGATCATCCCCCATCAGATCTCAGCTAATCCATCAGTCTAGGGACACCAAGGAAGTAGTAACCAAGGAAATCAAAAAACTACTTGAATAAGGGATGCTTGAACCATCAAAGAGTCTGTGGGTTTCACCCATTCTGATTTTCCAAAAGAAGGACAGCACCAACTGGGTAGTAATAGACTACTGAAAGATCAACAGCATTACCAAAAAGGACTCATACCCCTTACTGCAAATTTACAATGCATTGTATTGGTTGGGAGGAGCTCGTTACTTCTCAGCAATGGATTTGATATCCAGTTATTGGCAAATTAAGTTTCCTACAACAGAACAGGTAAAATTCACCATTATCACGTCCAAGGGGCTTTTCCAACTGACCCAAATGCCTCAAGGGCTATGTAACGCCCCAGCTACGTTTCAGCGGGCCATGAACACGATTCTTGGTGACTTGAAGCTGTTGTGCGTCCTTGTGTACCTTGACAATATTAATATCTTTTTGCGTACATTCTCTGAGCATCTTACCCACCTGGAGGAGGTCTTCCGCCACATTGCGGAGGCCAACCTTAAAATCAAGCCCCATAAATGCCACTTCTTTAAGGACCAACTGGAGTACCTTGTGTTTGTGGTGGATGCAACCAGGATGAGGCCCCAACCAGCAAAGGTGGTGGCTATCTGAAAGATGATTACACCAAACATTAAGCACGATTTACAAGTATTTTGGGGATGTCAGTTATTACCACCACTTTATACCCAACTTCAATTGTATTGGAGATCTGCTGTTTGAGTTATTGAGGAAGGATGACACGTTTGAATGGACAGAACGCCACCAATGCTCCTTTGTACACTTTGAACAGCGCTAATCAGTGCACCAGTGCTTTGCTACCCTAATTTTGATAAAGATTTTATTATCCAGATTGATGTGACCCTTTCTGCCGTTGGGCGGTCCTATCCAAAAAAGATGACGAAGGGGAGGAGCACCCAGTGTTGTACTGCAATCAAAGTCTGAATTGTCACAAACGTAATTACACCATGACCGAGCAGGAGTTCTTAGCATTAATATATGAATATAAGAAATTCAGGATGTATTTGCATGGAGTGAAGTTTAAAGTCATAACAGACATGCTTTGTTATGCTGGTTGCAGAACTCCAAGGAGCCTGAAGGACGTCGATCCCGATGGGCTCTCAACTGCAGGCTTTTAACTTCAAGATTTTCCACAGACCTAGAGCAAAACACCAGAGCGCTGATTGCTTGTAAAGATTGCCAACTATTGCCGTTATGGGAAGATCTCAGTGATTTTATGTACAACAAAATGCTTAGCGAAAAAAATGATGAACCGGCCCAAGTCATCAAGTGCTATACGGAATAAGGGCCAATACATTCCAGAAGAGTGGTGAAAAGTACAAGCGAATAGGGGACAATACTGTGAATATTCCAAGGCCTTCTGCCTGAATTAATATTATTATGAGTGCACACTGAGCCGTTGGACATGGTGGAGTATGTAAGACACTGGAATTGTTGTGCCCTTGGTACTATTAAGAGCATGAAATTCAACATGCTCAAAACTGTTTTCTGCTGCCACTAGTGCCAAGTGGAAAAGCCGTTCCACCAGAAGACCTTAAACCAGTTAGTAAAACCCCATTTTGCTTGGCATACGGTTTCCATTGATGTCATTGGCCCTCTGCCAACAGGAGCTAACCAGTCTAAGTACATTTTGGTGGCGATCAACCACTTAACCAGTTGGGTTGAAGAATGGGTGATATGGGATTTGGGGGCGGTCACAGTGGCCAAGTTTGTAATGTAATGTATTATCCAGCAACATGGCTGCCCTCAGTTCATCCTTACCAACAATGGAACTAACTTTAGTTTACACATCCTTCCAAACTTAAACAAGCTGATGGGCATCCACGGGGTTCTGATGACCCCATACCACCCCAAGTCCAACGGGATGGTGAATGCGTTAATGGGACCTTGGTGAACATACTTCAGAAATTAGTAATGTATTGAACTATATATTGGAGTTCTCTCCTTTTACCGCCATTTTTGCCTATAATATTAGCTACCATTCTGCCACAGGGAAGAGCCCCTTTCAATTACTATATGAATGACACCCTGCTCTTCTGGCACTGCTTTATGCCTTTGTAGAAGATACCAGTGGAATGGATCCCCATCATTATTTGACTAATTTAGCGGACACGTTGATTATATTGCAAACTGAAGCATACTTCTTCATCTTAGCCAAGAAGATCAAGAATCAGGCTGCCAGTCAGGTATGGAAAGCGGTTTAGCTCAGTTCAAGGAGGGGGACATGGTTCTATTTTATGATCAACACGGGTTTAGTTGGAAGCACAAATTAGCCAGCATCTAGATTGGTCAGTTTGAAGTGATTGAGAATACAGGTGTTGACACCTCTACTATTAAGGATCTCACAAGCATTCAGATCATTAATCAAGTGCATGCAAAGTTCCTCTGGGAGTATAACCATAGTAGGCTTATTGTCCAGTCAAGGGGGTTAATGTCAAGCTTCTGATATGACTGGAAGATAAGCCTGAAATAGCCACAGCGGATTGGTGAGAATCCGCTGACCATGATACTAGTTACAATTATTCAAGATTTGAGATGAGGTGATTTTGGGTTGGAAAGGGTTATTATTGGAATACCTCCAAATAGGGAAATAAGAGATATTGACATTTAAATATGTTGAGTAAGATCACCTCAAGCTAATGCAATAGAGAAGTGAGAATACCATACACTGCTGGAACCAATGAGATAGGCGGAACTGAATAGATAAGCCGAGGAAATGGTATTATCTGAAGTCACTGGGATATAAGTGAGATGAGACAATTGAAGGAGGAGGATTGTTAGTATTTTCTAAAGAGTGGAACAGCAAGTAACTGCTGTAAATAATAAATAAATAAAGTGTCATTGGGGCAATTGCTTCATATCTTATTATATTTTTAAGTGTGTCTGAGGACTAATGCTCTCCATATCATCCGTCCAATTGCTCATCGGGTTTGTCCCTGTGCAAAATCCCCCATGGTACCTCAATGATTCTGCCAAATTTATAACAGCACCAATGCCCTGAACTGAGATAGCAAATAGCAAGGCGGTCCATGGAGTTCCTGGCCTATCATATGCCACACATAGAGGTTTTCCAGGATTTATTTTCCTTTCCCACTAATTTGAATCCCCTTAATTGGTGCGGTATTGTCCCTAGGTCAGACCACCTCAAATAAAAAGTATAAATTTAAAAATTTAACTTACTAAAACGTCTCAAGAATAGTGATGGGGTCTCAGAAGATATTGTTACATTGAATAATTGATTAAGGCAAGGATTTAAACCACTATTAAATTGGAAATTGTCATTGCACAAGCTTACTGAAAGATTAACCATAAAGACTGGGTGTGTTAGTACCCAGTTATAGCCCAGAATTCCAAGGGCTCAGAAGACATAGAGACCTGGTGGAGGGACGTTATAGGGGTTGTGTGAGGGTCCTGGCTCCAGCTATTAAGCTGTACAAAGTCATGCACCCTTTTAGAACCAAAAAGGTTCAAACTCTAGGTTTTGTCCCTTGCCTAAATCTCTGACCTGGGATATACCTTGGATGAGAGATGGGCGGCTGCAACCTCTCCATGTTTTCCACATGCCTCTACCACACTTTGACAGCAAACCCAAACCCATCCTAGTGTCAAAATCCGCAAGTTTTTATCTAAGGGAAATTAAGCAACCTTGTGAAGACTTTAAGAGACCACAGAAGCCCTACACCACAGTCCTTATTCCCTGCTCCCAACTGGTAGTTCAGCCTTAAGTTAATCTGAATGGGGGAAACTTACATATAAAACAAAATTTGAGAAAAAAGGTAGAAAAGGAAGGATAAAAAATGGGGATCAAACCCAACATCACATTCCAAAATCAAAATTCAAATTTGGACATTCGGAAGTTGGGAAATTGTCCCAAGAATAGCTTAGAAACCATAGTCAACAATATTGAGGCAAAATTGGGGATCAAATCCCTTATTTAACAGACTTGAAAATGAAACTGGTTTCCCATATTTCAATTTGGATTTGTAACTGTTTCCCCCATTTTCCACCATATAACCTAGAACCCTGCTATTGTGAGGTGTTAGGTTATCTTTCTTTCTTATTTCCCGTATATGTTTATGAAACTTATTATTTTGAAACTGTCTAAATTTGTTAATTATATATAAAATGACATATGTGCAACAATCCACTGCGGTGGAGCCTACCATAAAAACCCCATTCAACGTGCCACCCATAGTCCCTAAAGCCAGCGATGGCTTGTGGATCTTGGCTGCCCTTGTTTATCTTGCTCTACCCACGCTAAAAGCCAGGTTATACCCTTGGCACGCTGGGTTTATAACAAATTAAATAAATATCAAACTGATCTAATTGCATTACAAAGGCCCCCTAACAAACCAGAATGCTATAATGGGGGCAACCGTGGGCCTTATTATGGCAACCCCCAAGGGCGGGAGAGGCTTAGAGGGCTACAACCCCTCCAAGTTTTGTGGCTGTTAGAAATTGCATAAGAACAGATCAAAGGAGTATGTGGATAGAGGCTGTGTAGATCAAGCCATATTGGTGGCATGTTAGTAGAGTAAATTAAAATTGCAGGTGTACACAGCATGTGCAATGGATTGATATACAGGATTAGAAATATGCAGATTGCTTACTCTGTTACAGTATGTAGAATTGTTGGATTAAGAATTGTAATGGCTGCTCCATGAACGTTGGTGTTACTTTGCAGATGATGGTGTGCATCACCAGATGATATTGGCAAAAAAGATCAATATGAAAGGCATATTCAACTGTAAAAGAACTAGGAAGAGATAGGTTTATTTAGAGGAATTAAAAGAGCTTATTAAACTGACAACCTCCTTAATGAGAGTGGTTGCCTTTATATTAAGGGTGGGGGAGAATCATAAGGAAGCTTAGCAACTGACCTTCATCTAGGCCTCTGCAGAAACTCCTGATTTGGTGGGTCAGTAAGAGTGCTACAAGTTGGAAAAAAGCTTTAATGATATCAGATCACATCATGAAGATTTTTATAGCACAAACCCCAAATCAAAGCGCAATCCAGAGGGATATTAAAAATCATGGAAGGACTTATCCCGACTAGTGAGCCAAAGCTGCCAGTTTTTCAAGAACCTTTTTTCATTGAAAAAGATAATTTAACAATTCTCAAGGCCGATTGGGTGATCCACAAGTTTGATCTGCACTCTGTACCACTACTAGAAACCCAATCAGACTTATCAGGCGTGCTAGGGCTTATAGGAGTTTTGGGTGAAGATGAGTGATTTCTTGGGTATTAGACAGATCCAGGCCGGTATTGGGATGAGCCCCAGGGTCCTGAAGGATCCCCCTAGACTGGACCACCTCTCTTCACACCCCTTCTTTCAGTTATAAAAAGGCAAAAGAGGAATAATAGGGCAGAGATTTAGATTCTTGGGGGCCAGGAAGTAACCCATTGCTTATATACCATATGAACAAGGTTTCTGATTTGAAAAATGGGCTCCACTTGAGGATTGGCTTTTCTCACGCCTGTGAGGATATTTCTCTCAATCCTCTTAGTGAGGCTTGTCATCTGAAATTACAGAAACAGGCATTTAAACTGTTAATCACACTATTTGAGAGTAGCAGCTGTACTCCTATTATCAGAATTAGACTTAGTACTCCATGTCATAACATAAAACCCTGCACCTTGCCAATGGTATTGTGTTGGGTCTTTTACTTAATATTTTCCTATATTAAGTTTTATGCTAAAGTTATTGTTTTATAGCTTTAAAAGTAAAAGTAACTGTTTTGCTATTTAAAATTGTAGGAGAGACTATGGTAGGGCTTGCTGTTCAACTTTCAAAGTGTATTAGCTCAAAAAACCCTGGAAAACCACACATCCAATATATCCTGAGTTTGGAACCCAAAACCTCTCCCTTTACTATCATATGTTGATCCCTAAAGTTAGAAAAATTGCTAATCTCTTTCTACTAAGCATCACTTTTTGAAAATCAATTCAGCCTTGAAATTTAGCTCCACTAAAGATATACGAAAAACTATTACCAAATATGGCGGGAAACCCCACAAAAAAACCCGCGGGCTTGGCCAAACGAGCCAGCACCACCCTCAATGAAGCAACCCCAGTTACCCACCTCAGGGTCAACCAGAATCACCCGCTCTCAAGCAGCGGCCATGAAAGCAGGCACCACCCCCCAACCTGAAGCTACTTCAACTAGTGCCAGGTTCACCTGATCGCATTTCTGCAACCTGCACGCCCAACAGCTCTGTGTGCGCTACCTCCCACCAACCCGCTGGGCCCCCTCTAACCAAGGAGGCCATCACCTACGCTGTTTTAATGGCGTCTGCTCAGTTAAATGCAACTCAGCCCATCCAGGCATTCACCTCCCCCATTGTGTCAGCTAATTCAGCCCCATCTATTATTGCTGACGCCGTGTTTCTGGCTCCCCCATGAGGGGCGATACCCCGCTACCTGGCCCCCAAACCCTCAGATGTAAGGTTGGATTAGCCGCACATTCTGGTTCACTAAGCATCAAATTGGGACACTCTACTCTTCCCAATGGGGATTCAAGTGGTTCAGATTTTGGAAGTTCACACCAGTTCTAATCTCACCCATCCCATTTAAACCCCATAATCGGCACTTCTCAAGTCGGCACTTTATCTCCATATGCTGAAAACGACCAATTCACCAATCAGCCAGTGAGTTTTGCCCACGAAATCACAGCAAATACTCAGGCTGAATTTACCCAAATAGATTGGGATGGTAATGAAACATCGCCCTCCTCCCGATTGGCTGGAGTTAATTCCAATCTGGATGGGCCTCCCCAATTTAGCGAGGCATAACAATCCGCCCCTAAATTCAATATGCTTCCAGAAACTGCTCAAACATTCCAGCAACAGGGGAACTCCGCAAACTTGTCCAAACCACCAGCTCATATTCAACCCGCAATTGCAGCCCAAAGCAAACACAAACATACCAAAGGAGCCACTGGGGCGTGGCAAAAACCTCTGGCACTAACGCTACCCCAAAGCTGATCCCCGTGAAGTGGCGTTTATTGCTGATGTTAAGAAGAAATGGTCTGAAACTAGAGCGCAAAAAGCTCTACCTCGCTCAACCCTCTCCCACGCAATTTGCCTTTATTATGGGCATAACCCTGTTGAATTCTATTTGTAGGATTACTTCTCATACTTTGCAGCAATCGCGGAGACATTCCCAATTAACACCACCATCCATGAATCAGTGGAGGGCCACTACATTGATGTGGGCTTCATTGAATCTGCCCTTGCTGACCATGCTGCCACCCTCCAGGTCATTATTCCATGTGGATCTCTTCGCATCTCCCACACACGCTCTCACCTGGAGAAAATTTCATGGGTTACTTTTTCCAACCTACCAACGACTGTTGATCCTGAGTCTCTTAAACTGGTGCTCCATCGTGGTTTAATGGAGCTTGGGTCTGTTCTTTCAGTGGACTTTAGCGTCCCCTCTTACTATGCTCCCACTCAAAGAGCTCGCACTGCTAGGGCGTCATTCATCCCCTCCCCCACTGTATCCCTCAACATTGAGGTTATTCCTTGTGTGTCAGTAGTTGGGGCATGCCCTGAGATCTTTTTTGTCGACCCTGATCAGGCGCGCCCCTGGTGTTCATGGTGTAACGCCCTTGGACACCTGTATAGTGGCTTTACAGCTCAAAAACAAGCCCTCTTAGCCACCACCCAGGGGCCTAAACCAGGCCAAGAACGATCCCACGTGGCTGCAGCAGCAATTCCACAACCCACACAATGGATTCCCGTTCAAGACCTGTCCCCTGAGGCCTTACGCCTAGCAGTTGAAACTGCTAACCCCACTATTGGTATGGGATACCTTCGCGCTCATGCCCCCTTCCAGTGGGCACCCCCTCCAATCTCCCAGAGTCAACTCCCTCTCTCACCAAGCGCAAGGCATCTCCCACAGGGCGCCCCTCGTCAGCCACCCCTACTCAGGGCTCCGTGGCACCCCCACCAACCTCCACCAGCGATTTATCGCATCAACCCTCAGCTCCCAATGGAGCTATGCCCACCAGCATGGACTGGCAACCTGCGGCCTGCGGTAGAAGTGCCACCTCAAAGAGTCCTACCCCAACCCCACAGTCCATTTCGCGCGGCTCCTTTGCAGTGTTGGAGGAAGTGAATATGGACTCAGACTCATCAAATGGGGACACCGCGGAGGTCGCCGTTGAGCATTCTCAGGTCCTTCCCCTGCAACGGAGCAGGGCAGCATCCTAGGCTGGCTTACTGGGTCCTCCGCCCCCCCACCCTCTCCTTCCCCTCAGAATCCTCGACGCTCCTCACAGATTGCAGCTAATAGTCAAGTTAAAGGACTCAAAACTAGTTGCCTCACAGCAGCAGGTTTAAGCGCTGACAACCCCCCAGAACATGGAGGAGAACAGCTATGAGTCCCCATGGCAGCACCCTGGCCCTGCAATCCATCAACGCGAATGGGTTGCAGGACTTTAGGCGGAAAATCCGCCTCCTCCGCAACTTCAGGTCAGCACAAATTGACATCGCTGCTGTCCAGGAGCCCCATATCCTCCCCCACGAACAATCTGCATGGAATGAACAGTTTGGAGGCAACTCCTTCTGGACAAACCATGCCGCCCTTATTGTTTTGAATCCCCGGGTTAAAACCCATTCTTTTTCACAATATCTAGGTGGCCGCCTCATACTGGTTAAACTCACCACTCCTGACTTCTCTTTCTTCGCTGCAAGCATCTACCTGCCTAATGCAGGTTAGGAGCAAAACCGGCTCTTGGAAGAGATCGTCCAACTCAATCTCCCACGGAATACAGTCCTAAGAGATTTCAACACAACCATAAGTCGCGTCCATGACACTTACCCCCTGAAGCAAAGGAACGCCCTAGATCAAGTCGCCTCCAGGATTTCCTTCGCCTGAGTGGCTTTATGGATGCGCTTCCACCCTCCGCGTCTGGCCTAGGTTGCATGACTAGGATCCAGTATGATGGAGGAGCTTTCCAGTCAGCGTCACGCATAGATATGGCACTGATTGGCCCCCTGCTAATTGGCCGCGTCTCCTCTCCCATCTCTCGTTACAACCATCTGAGTGATCACAGGTCACTCACCGTTGTCCTCACCACCATGCTTAGACTGTCGCGTAGGTTCTGGCCTAGGGTTGCCCCAGCTCTTCTCAACAACCCCTTCACTAAGGAGAAACTGTCTATGACCATCCGGGAGACTCTCACCTCCCCCCACCCCACCTGCTTGACCACAAGGCTAGATGGGCGGTGACCAAGGAGGGCATCACCCGCGTTGCTTACAACTGTGCCAAAGCCCAGATGACTGCAGCTCGCGCCAGAGTCAAAAGGGCGGAAGCCAGAATCAGACATCTAGAGCGAAACTGCCAGCCTTCGCCCTCTCCCAGATGGTTGGAAGACTGGGAAGCGGCGCAGGAAGCACTCCGCTTGGAGCTCACACTGAAGGAAGAACGGGCAGCAAACTTTACAACATCTCATTACTATGCTCAATGGGAACGCCCCACCCGCTTCTTCTTTCAGAAACAGAAAGCCCGGTCAACAGCGCAGGATATTACTGCACTGAAGATTGGCACTACAACCACTTCAGACAAGGAGGAAATCACGCAGGAACTACACCGCTTCTACTCCAGCCTCTTCCATGCAACCCAGGTGGACCCATCGGACATCCAAGACTTCCTGTGGCGGGCTCCAGAGCCGCCCATTGACCCACGGGCTGATGAGGCTCTACTGGCGCCTATTTCCATCCAGGAGGTGATGGAACCCTTCTGAAATCCCCACGGCTTAAATCCCCAGGCCCAGACGGAATACCCTTTGAGGTGTACCTTCTGGAACCTGCGGTGATAGCCAGAACCCTCCGCGACCTCTTCGCTGAACTCTTGGTGAATGGCGAGTCCTCCCCGACTCCAGAGGCTCAATCATGACCCTCATTCACAAGAAGTCAGACCGTGAGAACCTGGCGAACTGGCGCCCCATAGCGTTGATCAACACAGACCACAAGCTCTTCACGAAGCTTCTGGCCAACAGCATCACCAAATGGGTGTCACCTCGCCTCTCTCCATCCCAGCACGGTTTTATTTCGGGGAGGTCGTTATGGGACAACTATATTGACCTTCACGTGACTTTGACTGCTAACTCTCGTAAGGTGAATGGCTTTGTGGCTCTCCTGGATATGGAGAAAGCATATGATCAGGTGGCCTGGAAGTATATCGATACTTCCCTGGCCTGCTTCCATCTCCCCCGCAGCTAAGCGTTGGATATCAGCGCTCTATGACAAGCTCCACACCAGAGTCCTGGCGCCAATGGGTTTTACAGTGGCAGTACCAGTTGGACAAGGTCTCCGGCAAGGGGACCCCCTGAGCCCTATCCTTTTTAACATCACCCTCGACCCCTCTTGGCCTCCTTACAGGACAAGCTAATAGGGATTCTGGTACCAGGTAAAGCCCCCAACCGCACCATGGCATTTGCAGATGACACCGCCATTGCATATGGCTGCCCTGGGGATGTTGCCCTCGCTGCTGTGACCATTGAGAGGTACACCAAGGCGTCCAACTCCATGGTTAACACCTTCAAGACAACAGTTGTACAGGTCGGCTCCCCCGCCTTCCCCCACCATTTGGTATTGAACCTGTGCGCGGTACCTTCTGTCACCCAGGCGTTCTCACCAACCAGCAAGGAGTTGCGCTAAAAGACAATGAGGACTTGCTCCTCGCAGCAGTTAACTCCAGGATTGCCAGCTGGAACTGGTGGCACATCACCCCCCAGGGTCGATCTCTGATGGCCAATGTGTTCCTCCTCTCTAAAGTCTGGTTCCTAGCGCACGTCTGCCCATTCACAGATGCCTTTTATACGCGGCTCAACGTACTCCTCCGCTGTTGGATCTGGGGCTCAAACCATCCACCAATGGCCCTCTCAACCATTGCCCAACCCTGCAATGAAGGGGGCCTATGGCTTCTGGACACGCGATCCCACGCCACCACAATCTTCCTGAAGTTCCTATGGCCGATTGTCTGCTAGGACGCGACCCCCATGCCCCAATGGGCGCCCGCCCTCCGCCAGTCAGTGTCAGCAGCTCTGGGTCTTCCTAGAGCATCTCTGACCTCATTAGGGAGTGGCTCACAAACCACCCAGGCCATCGCCTGAAACCATCCTCATCCCCCTACTGGAACCAGGCTCTCCTTGCCCTGAAACGAGCAGGCGCGCGGATCCACCATGCCTTCTCATACAGAAGGGACGTCCCTGGCCTCAGCCCCCGTCGCCATGCAATTGTGCACAATGGACAAGTTGTCACAACTCGCCTCAACCCCCAAGATCGTCCTCCCATCCGCCCAAAACTCCTTGAGCTCCTCCCTCCCTCCATGAGATTTGACCTTAAGGAATTGTGGAAGGACGTCTATCACCCCATCCTGTCAGCAAAGGTGTCCAACACCTTATGGAGGGTGCTCCACTGTTCATACAGGACAGGGGGCCAGACTGGCACTACCTTCCAGCACCAAAGCTGCCCCTGCTGTATGGAGCCTATTGGCTCCCACCTCCATCATTCTTTCACCTGTCCAGGTGTTGCCACATTTTGGCCAAAGGCCCGCGCGCTCCTCCATGCTCAGCCCTGGTCTGGACACCCTGTGCAAGACCTCATGTTCGAGCATACGTTGCCTGGTTGCCACCAACCTCTCCATGTCCTCGCCTATGTCACAGCCATCTGGACCATTCATAACTCCTTCCTTTGTGCTGCCTTTGACCAGCAGGTGTGGACCCTTCCACGCATGATCACCCACTTTCAGGTACACTTTGAGATGGCCCTGAAGGTCTGCACTATGTCGCCAACCCTCCCCCGCTCAGTTGTCACTGCAGCACAGCTCTGGCGCTCAAACCCCCTCCCTTTCTCGATGCCTCCTCCCTCCCCTTCCCTCGCCTCAGGCTCTTAGGAGACCAGGCGTAATTTAATAAACATCAATGAATCCCCCCTTGGGTTGGGACCATCTAGTACCAAAAAAAGGTAGAAAAATTGCCTTGTAGTCTGCAGCTGCTATTTTGGGTGTTCAGGCACTTAAACTTACAGCTCAGTTTTCTCTTGGCTTTCTCAAGTCCTAACTTAGACAGATCTTATTGTAAGTATCTTACATTTGACCCTTGTTTCCCTATCAGGTTGTAAAGGGTAAAATGAGTGATATGTTATTATGGGAAAGAAGAGATACATTAAACTCAGGCTTTAGTTATGTGAAACTAAACAAGATGTATAGGCCCAATAAGGCTATTTAAGTTCACATATAAACTTACAGTCTTCAAAATTAGAATATTTATTTTTTTCTAACTTTTGTTAGACTTATGATATTTTGGACTAAAATATTTCTTGCTCCGAGTGTGCTCCAGATCCCAAATTGTTTTAATAAAATTAATGGAGGATTCAGCACATTTCTGATAGTATGAGTAGGTGGTGTAATAAGAAAGATGTTTGGGTGAAGAAACCTTAAAATAATGCTAGTTTTCTTATTAAATAAGTAATTATCTTTTTACTGATATTTATAAAATAAATTACTGCTAATTATGTACCTTGCTAGACATTCTCCTGTAAAAATAGAAATTACTCTGATCATCTCCTATAGATAATTTTTATCCTATATCTATATTTTCTAAAAAGCTTTTCTTTCCAATTACTATCACTTTTAGTAATATGATTCAATTCAAACAGTACAATTTGATAATCAATACAAGGTGAGATGAGCATGAGTAATAAAAGTAAAGAATTGGGCAAACGTGGTAAAGTGCAGCAGACCTGAACCTGCACCGCCCAAAGGTAATAAGCGCACAGGAACAAACAAAAATATCAGCAAAAACAAAAAACCTGAGGTGGCACAACCCGCAGGTTTCATGTTTTTTTTGGTAAAATATTGCAGTTACATGAATTATCCCACTCGCAACCACTGTTGTTGGTGGAACATGGAATATGAGTTTTTCTGGGTGTAGAAACACCAACAATGTGAGGAAAGTTTGGTGAAGTCCAACTTAAATTTCTCCTGCACATAGTGTACTTAACAACCCATACTATCCGCAAAGGGTGGAGACCTTGGGTTTGAAACTGCAGAAGAAGAAAAATGAAGCAGTGAAGGTCAGAGTGGTACTTGACCTTCCCAATGGACAGCATTTAGTGTTGACCAAATACATACATTGGACAGAATCCAAAGATATTTTCATAATTTTTGATTACCTTCCAACTGCACTGGCGCGCACAGTAGTCAAAAGACATCTCCAAGAAGGCTTGGAAGCCTACAGAGAGATTAAACAGTTTGAAATGCAAAGATTCTAGCTGATGCTGACCCTTAGCACTGGAAAGGCAATCACAATCATTTCCCCAAACCAGGAGGTAGTGGAGGATATCACTAAAATCCCCCACATTGCATCCTTCACTATTAATGGAAAAAAATCCCAACTATTCCGCGCAACAGTAGAGAGCGCACCCCCATATGCAACCACTGCCAGGCCTTTGAGCATAAGATTCATGCTTTCCCATAAAAGAAGGCCTAAGAGAAATGGAATTCTGTGAGGAAGAAATGGGCGAAGATGACTCAGAGTATGCCAAAATCATAGATACCACACATGAGCATTCAACTGGGGAGAACACAGGAAATATAAAATAATTGACCCTATTTCCCCAAAAGAATGAAAAATGGCCAAACAAGCTCGCAAGCTGGTCGCAGCCAAGGCAAAGGCCTTGTCAGAATCATCCATATCACTGGAATAGATCTGGGAAGACATGTATGAACTTGAAACAATGAACCAATCAAATCCTGCAGAAAACCAAACATCCAATTTAAACAGATTGAATTCAGTGGAACCCAATTTGGAAATAAATGTGGCAAAGCAGGGTTTATCACACTCCCTGAAATTGTGGAGCATAACCCAAATGGGAATGAAAATTAACAATGGAGTGCAAGAGAATAATGTGGCCAATAAGAGCACACAAGTGCACTGCAACGATAAATTGAAAACCAGCAAAGGCAAGAAGGGGAGCAAAAACAGCGGCAACAAAAGGAACAGAATACACCCCAACTCCTACTTATGGTTATGCTCTCCACAGCAGAGGTGCAATGGAGAGTAATGTGAGCGAGAAGTAGGGCTGAGGGGGCCCTGCTAACCGCTCCTGAGGCGCATCAGACGTCTCAGTAGAGATAGGGACGCTGAACATAGCAGGACTCAAGGCCTTAACGCCTTGGGCCAAGAAGTTGAGTCTCCTACAAAACCCACCTGTGGATATCCTGAAGGTGCAGGAAACCCACTGTCCACAGGGAGAGGAGGAGGCATGGGAAAACATGCTCCTCCCAAAAATATTGTTTTGGTCACAACACTGTGGGATGATAGTATTCATGAACCAAAACTTTAAATTTATTGATAAAAGTTCTTTTCTGGATGGCCACATACTAGTTGTTACCTTCTCATGGCACACTGAAGTGCACACAATAGCCAGTGTGTACGCACCAAACTGTGCGCCAGACCAACAAGAGTTTTTAACAGCTCTAACACAACTTCATCTTCCAGCAAACACTTTTGTCATGGGAGACATGAACTGCTGGATTAACCCGGATATTTACCAATGGACATACACAACAGAGGTATTACAAGGGCAAGTGGAACTTTGTGTACTAAAGGCCACCCTGATACTATATGATCCGCTAAAAAAAGGTCACCCCTACTACAAAACATGACACGCCCATATGTACACAATGGTGCACTTATCTCTATGTCATGGATAGACCTAATACTCACACCATTAATCTTCTGTCACCAAATTCAAAATTTCAAAACTACAAAAAATCAAATTTTCTGACCATCAGCTAGTTTTTTGTCCTACACACCAGCGGAAACACCTACCCAAGCACCCAGGTGGTGCAGAATAAGCCCAGAAAGTTTAGCTGACTTGGAATTTCAATCCTGGATGGAGGAAATATCTTCAACCCGGGATTTTCAAACACATTTCTGTTTGGACCCACTAACCACCTAGGAAAATTTTAAAAAATCAACTTCCCAACAAATTAACCACACAACGTCTAGAAGCTACAGGGCAGCTTCAGCCATTATCAAGCACACCTTGACAGAAATCAATCACCTGGAAAACAATGTCCCACGCTCAGGGTACAGCCCTAGATGGGGTTGCGGATGGGCGGAGGTTTCTGCTCAGCTAAACACCAGGATATGTAAACATTAACACCAAGTCAGGGTTCAATATAGAGCAAAAAACGTAAATGACGGAGAAACTTGCTTGAGCTATTTAGTCAATTCCACGCCTGGAAAAGTACAATAGCTTGCACACAGGTCTGATGACTGGACAAATCCATAGCAGAAACACCTGAAGAAGTCATGACCAAAGTGCACAGGTTTAAACAAATTTATATAAATTCAAACAGGTAAAACCAGAAAAAATCAAAAAATCTCTTACAAATGCACATATTGACACTGCAACCCAAAATAACAATATAATTAACCTAATATCGCATGAGTAATTATGGGAAGTAGTACACGATGCACCAAGAGGAAAATGTCCTGGACCTGATGGGATTCCCTATAAATTTTATATAAAATATTTTCCTAACATTTCTAATATCCTTTTAGCTTCCATGAACAAGTGTATTATGGAAAAATGCCTCCTACCTGAAGGGCAAAGAAGCTTACACTGTCACATTATTTAAAAAAGGAGACAGACTAAACCTATCTAACTGGTGCTCAATCTCCCTAACCAACACAGACACAAGAATATTCACAAAAATTATGGCGAAAAGACTAGGAGAAATTGCAACTGATGCAATATCCCCATCACAATATGAATTTGTTCCAAGAAGATCCATATGGGATAACATCCACATAGTTGCAAATGTCTTCCAGTCCAAAACCTCTGGAGCACTTGTCTTTTTAGATCAACAAAAGGCATATGACAGGGTGAACTGGACCTATCTATTGGCCTGCCTTCAAAAATCCAAGCTTCCAAATAGATTTATAAACTGGGAAATGTTGTTTACAGAGTCTGCAACCATGGCTGTGTGGGGAGCAGGCTTCTCAACCAACCCAGTTATCCCACAGAGAGGACTCAAACAAGGAGACCCTTAAGCCCTCTACTTTACAGTTTTAGTTTGGTTCTTTAATCCGAATACAAATACACTTCTCAATGGAATCAATGTCAAGGGCCAACCACCAGTCAAAATGATGGCCTTCTCTGATGACTGTGTGGTGGGAATATCCAACAACCAGGATGCATGCAAAATTGAGAAGATAGTTCAAGAAAGTAAGCCATAAGCAACTCATCACTTAACACTGAGAAAATGAAAATCATACTCCTTGGGAAATATCAGACCCATTGGACGCCATTTACCCTGGGCCAACAGACTAATATAACATCAAAACTTCTCACCAGACATAGAAGGCGAAAATCAGCAATAAGCCCAATGAAACTTCCCTTTACCACCAAGCTGACAGCTGAACCTGTCCGTCGCTTGGGGGTATGGTTGGAAGCAGGAGGTTACGCCATTTTCATGATGTAAAATCAACTTCTAGATAAAATAACAAAATGCATTGCCTCCTTACATGGACATCAAACAGGTCTAACAGGAAGGGTCACGGTAGCCAGCTCCATGATTCTATCAATCATATGGTTTACAGCCCATGAAATTGCTTTCTCACCGACCTTCTTTAATACAATTCATGCCTTATTACAAGGATGGCTTTGGTCCAACCACAACCCCCTTTACGCCTCAAAACCCTATTTGGCTCTAGAAGGAATGGAGGTATAGGGCTTACTAATTATGTAGAGCAAGTGACCCATATACTAGGATCCTGGATAGCTTAGGTGACTAGCCCAGATCTTCCATATATACATTGGGCCAGAACAGCAAGATATAACTTTACATTAGCACTCCAATTAAGAAACCCAGATCACCCAAACACATTAATCAAATATCTGATATCCCATCCCACAGCTGCAGGACCACATGGCACTTCTGAACATTTCAAACGAATACTCCTAGCCATGAGAAGAGAAGAGTGGAAGATCCACATATTTGATCAAATCAGATATAGAGGACGCCCAAGGCTAACTATAGACAGGAAATTAATAGCCAAATGGTCACAGACAACATAATATGCAGAAGTCCAAATATCATAGCCAGAATTGATTACCTGGACCATATGAATATACCATAAAACCTGGAGACCCAAAGAAGAGTCTGGAGATACACACATCACTCACTACTTCAACCCAGGATAAGAGCACATGTGTGGAGATGCATGAGGAGAGTACACCACACAGCAGAACGATTAAATGCTGCCCAATCCTCAAGTATAGTATGTGGTCAGTATGGAAACCTAAAACCGTTTAGAACAATGTCCAACATCAGTGGCTTTATGGAAAGAGGTCATGCGCCTATTTCGCTAAGAAAGTGGACAATCACTCAGTATAGCTAGGAACATGTTCTCTCTAAACATGGAGTCACTTATCCACCCATCCCTTTGGGCATTAATAGTAGCAATAGCACTATGGACGATCCATACAATAGTACTGGAATCATTTACAGGAGAAACGCCTACAATCCAAAAAGCAATCAATAGTTTCCACTGACATATATTGGAACATTTTCAAGCATGGTTGTTTAGACACATGACCCCACGTAACAGAAGGACAATCAATACATGGTTCCCCATATGGTTCTTAAAGATTGATTCTTTCCTTCACTCATGCTGCATCCAAGGATAATCCAGAAAAACCCCCACTACCAGCCTAAACTTGGTGGTCCTGGAGACAACAGGAGGGGCCTCAAACCCTCTGGGGTGTCTTTTAGATTTTTCACAGTTCATTAGTTTATTCCCATGATATTGGAAGTGCTTGTCCCCTGGTCGACCTTCCCCAAATAAATAAAATCTATATTTACTAAAAATTATAGGCAATACACTTAATCAGTTACTTAGGCTTATATTGTTCCTGCTATTGATATCTCGCCATAAGGGTTTATTTAAAATTTTATGACATTGATTCTTTCCAATTTTTCTTAAATAACAGTTATACCTAGCTAGATCAAACACAAGATATAGATTAATATTGAGCTTTCCAAAGTAAATCTTGCATTGTTGCTTATTATACCTAGTTAATGCCTATGGTGACATATCTCAAAATTTTCCTCTTTTATGTAATTCATGTTATTATTCCTGATGAGTTTATAGCCTTTATAGCCTTAATTAAACTTTCTTTTATCCATATGGTACTCCTTTGCTGCTCTGGCTAGCTAGTGTTGGTAATTTATAATTAATAGCTTTGATCCAATATTTACCTACTATATAAAAATTAGACTGTCAATCATGGCAACCTACTCAAATACCATAATAGAGGCTTTAGTTTAACATATCATGGATTCAAATATAACTATATTTTTGAGTACTGGGACCATTTTATATAGCATATATATAAGCAATGATTTATGAAACTTGTTGCTAGATGATTAATAGTGGATGTACTATACTGCTAATCTGAATAACCTTATTTAACTGAGGTAAGCTGACCAGAGGATGGACATTACTGAATCTTAAAGAGCAAAAAATTAAATCCTCACCAAATAAGATGAATGAACTTCCCAAAATGAGTGTATGACACACAAAATGCAAACACAACCAGCCAGGTGGGACAGTGGAAAACTGCTTATCCTATCATGGGGGAAGGGAGAGATAATTAAGGGGCTTAACCTCAGCATCGTCTTCACCCCAAAGCAGAGCACAGGTTACAGTGAAGAGCAGGGGTTTCAGGCATCAGCGGGATGCAGAGAGAAATTTCTGATGATTAGGGTAGCAGGAAGACAGCGGTTGACTATAAGGGAGATTATATAACTATTCAAAGCTGTTTAAGCTTTCATGTATGCATTGGGAAGTTTTGAAAATGTGATAATATTGGTGTGGGTAATCTTGACTTTGGATTCCGCGCTAGCACTGCCACATACTGGATGGCATCATTGACAGCTTTGTAAGATTCAAGCATATTCTTTTTGGAGCTTGTTGGTGGTGGAGGGGATAATGGGGGAGGGATTCCTCCTGTGAGCATTGCCACTGTTTGGCAACAGCTTTGTGGAGAAGATGAAAATCTGGCTTAGCCGTTTCTTCAACATCCAGCTGATGGCCGCTGCAGAATATTTTGGCATTTTACTGGGGAGCAAGTAAATGAGGGGGTAGCTTAGCGTCATGGTCAGCATGTATATACTGTTCAAGTTAGATAGTGGGGTTTTCAATAATAGTCATGGACTCATCAATTTTAGCCAATAGATCCCAAGGATTTTAGTTGAATTGAATTGTGGAATTAGTATATGCCTAAGGTTTGGTTGGTTCATTGGAGGATGCATGGGAGCAAACTGGGGTCCAAGCCATTTCTTGATTGGAGGGATTATTTGTGGTACTAGGGTGAGGAGGAAGCTGATTGGTGGCCGCGGGCGTAGCTGCAGCAACAGGCTTTGGGGGAGGGGAAGGTAGGATCATACCCTATATCAAAACTGGTGCAGGGTGGGTGGCAAATTGGAAGCCAGTGGATAAAAAATCAGAGCTTTCAGAAGCAGCTAAGGAAGGGCACTTACGTTTTGAGTATTCCAACATAAAACAGGATGGACAGATTGTTTTCCTGCTCTTGATGTGGGCCCAGAATGGATAGTCAGGGGCAGAGGGAATGATGGCATGAGGGGGAATTGACAAGGCAATTTTACTAAATTCAGGACTGATTGTGGCATATGCCAAGGCCCAGTGAGGCATGTGGCCCTATTTGGGACCACAAATTCTAGGATAGGGTTGGAGCTATAGGCTGCCAAACCGACCATCAGCTCCTGGTGGAGCACCTCAGGGAGGAGGTGGGTGGGAAAACCAGCAAACTGAACCACCAAAGTAGTATCTGCTGGGAGCTGGGTCCAAATCGTGGGGAAAGGGGTATCCTGGAAAACTAAGGGCACAGTTGCCACAGTGGCAGCATCAGCTTCACAGGTAAAGCTGAGATCAAAGACCCCTTGTAGGGGCATAAATCAATAAAATCAGCGGGAGTCGTCACTGCCTGAGCCATTTTGATAATGGCTTGGTTGTGGTAAAGGAAAAATTTATCATAATCAACTTAAGGCCAAAATGCATGTTGCTCTGGGAGCACCAGGGGGCAATGAGGCACCGCTTATATACAAGTGAGGTAGGTGACAAGATCCTTGGGAGGAACAAATCATCCCAGGGGTTTGGTATGACTGGGTGAGCCAGTATGAGCGCATTTTCCCACTGGATGGAAAATGGTGGGGGAGTTTTGCTGCTGCCCTACACTGGAGCAGCCAGCGGGGAATCTGAGGACATTGGAGTAAAACTAATGTGGGTGATCAAAATTTATTTATTTGGGGAAGGTCAACCAGGGGACAAGCACTTCCGATATAGTGATAAAACTAATGAAATTCAACAATTAAAGACACCCCAGAGGGTTCAAGACCCCTCTTGTTGTCTCCAGGATCACCAAGATTAGGACGGTAGGGAAGGGGAGTTATGCTGGCTTATTCTTGGACGCAGCATGTGTGAAGGAAAGGATCAACTTTTAGGAAATATATGGGGAACCATGTGTTGATTGTCATTCTGTTATGTGGGGTCATATTTCCAAACAGCCATGCTTGGAAATGTTCCAATATATGGCTGTGGAAGCGATAAATGGCTTCTTGGATTGTTGACGCTGCTCCTGTGAACGGTTCCAGTACCATTGTATGTATCGTCCATAGTTCTATTGCTACTATTAACGCCCTGAGAGATGGGTGTATAGGAGAGTCCATGTTTATAGCGAACATGTTCCTTGCTAGGCTGAATGGATGTCCGTTTTCTTGGCGTAAAAGGCGCATGGCCTCTTTCCATACAGCCACTGATGTTGGACATTGTTCTAAATGGTGGGCTAGGCTTCCATACTGACCACATATTGTACATGAGGTGTGAGTGGCATTTGACCATTCAGCTGTTCAGTATACTCTCCTCGTGTACCTCCATACATGTGCTCTTATCCTGGGTTGGAGTAGAGGGTGATGTGTGTATCTCCATACCCTTCTTTGGGTCTCCAGGTTGTAGGGTATGTCCATATGGTCCAGTTAATCTATCATGGCTATGGTACTTGGGCTTTTGCTTATCATATTGTCTGTTACTATTTGGGCATTGATTTCCTGTCTATGGGTTAGCCTTGGGCGTCCTCAGTGACTGGTTTGGTCGTTTATGTGGATCCGCCATGTCATTATTCTCATGGCTGGGAGTATTCATTTAAAATGTGCAAGAGTGCCGTGTGGTCCTGCAGCTGTGGTATGGGATGCCAGATATTTGATTGGTGTGTTTGGGTAATCTGGGTTTCTTAATTGGAGTGCTCATGTAAAGTTATATCTTGCTGTTCTGGCCCAGTGTATATCTGGAAGATCTGGGCTAGTCACCTGAGCTATCCAAGATCCCAGTATATGGGTTGCTTGCTCTACATAATTAGTAAGCCCTATACCTCCATTCCTCCTAGAGCCAAATAGGGTTTTGAGGCGTAAAGGGGGTTGTGGTTGGACCAAAGCCATCCTTGTAATAAGGCATGAATTGTATTAAAGAAGGTCGGTGAGAAAGCAATTGCATGGGCTGTAAACCATATGATTGATAGAATCATGGAGTTGGCTACCGTGACCCTTCCTGTTAGAACTGTTTGGTGCCCATGTAAGGAGGCAATGCATTTTGTTATTTTGTCTAATAATTGATTTTCCATCATGGAGGTAGCGTAATCTCCTGCTTCCAATCATACTCCTAAGTGACGAACAGGGCCAGCTGTTGGCTTGGTGATGAATGGAAGTTTCAGTGAGGTCATTGCTAATTTTTGCCTCATATGTCTGGTCAGGAGTCTTGATGTTGTATTATCTTGTTGGCCCTGTGTAGATGGCATCCACTGGATCTGATATTTCCCCAGGAGTATGATTTCCATTTTCTCATTGTTAAGTGATGCGTTACTTATGGATAAATATTCTTGTATCATCTTCTCAATTCTGCAAGCGTCCTGATTGTTGGATATGCCCACCACACAATCATCAGAGAAGGCCATCATTTTGACTGGTGGTTGGCCCTTGACGTTGATTCCTTTGAGCAGTGTATTTGTATTCCGGATTAGAGGATCCAAACTAAAATTGTAAAGTAGAGGGCTTAAGGGTCTCCTTGTTTGAGTCCTCTCTGTGGGATAACTGGGTTGGTTGAAAAGCCTGCTCCCCACACAGCCATGGTTGCAGACTCTGTAAACAACATTACCCAGTTTATAAATCTATTTGGAAGCTTGAATTTTTGAAGGCAGGCCAATAGATAGGTCCAGTTCACCCTGTCATATGCCTTTTGTTGATCTAAAAAGACAAGTGCTCCAGAGGTTTTGGACTGGAAGACATTTGCAACTATGTGGATGTTATCCCATATGGATCTTCTTGGAACAAATCCATATTGTGATGGGGATATTGCATCAGTTGCAATTTCTTCTAGTCGTTTAGCCATAATTTTTTTGAAAATTTTTGTATCTGTGTTGGTTAGGGAAATTGGGCGCCAATTGGATAGGTCTAATCTGTCTCCTTTCTTGAATAAAGTGATAGTGTAAGCTTTTTTTGCCTCCAGGTAGGAGGCATTTTTCCATAATACACTTGTTCATGGAAGCTAGAAGAATGTTAGAGATGTTAGTAAAATAATTTATATAAAATTCATAGGGAATCCCATCAGGTCTAGGGCATTTCCCTCTTGGTGCACCGCGTACTACTTCCCATAATTCCTTGCGCAATATTAGTTTAATCAAATTGTTATTTTGAACTGTGGTATCAATATGTGCACTTCTAAGGAACGTTTTGATTTTTCTGGTTTGACTGGCTCAGTTTTATAACTTTCATATAAAACCTGTGCACTTCAGTTACAACTTCTTTGGGTGTTTCTGCTATGGATTTGTCCGGTTGATGGACCTGTATACAAGCTATTGTATCGTTCTAGGCGTGGAATTGGTAGAAAAAGTAGCTCAAGCAAGTTTCTCCATCTATTATTTTTTGCCTTTATATTGGACTCCAACTCAGTGTTGGTGTTTGCAGATCAGGGTGTTTAGCTGAGCAGAAACCTCCGCCCATTTGCAACCCCATCCATGGCTGTATCCCATTCTTGGTACATAGTTTTCTAGATGGTCAAATTTCAGCCAATGTTTGTTTGATAATGGCTGAAACTGCCCTGTGTCTTCTAGATGATGTATGTTTAATTTGTTGGTTTGTTAATTTTTTGAAGTTTTCTCAGTGTGTTTAGTGGATCTGAGCAAAAAGTTGATTGAAAATCCCATGTTGAGGATATTTTTTCCATCCAGGATTGAAATTCCGAGTTGGCTTTACTTTCTGGGTGTATTCTGCACCATCTGGGTGCTTGGGTACTTGGTTCCGCCAGTTTGTAAAACACCAAAACAAGTCAATGGTCAGAGAATTCGATTTTTGCAGTTTTAAGTTTTTTGAATTTGGTAACAGAAAATTATTGGTGCAAGTATTAGGTCTGTCCTTGACATAGAGATAAGTGCACCATTGTGTACATATGGGCGTGTCATGTTTTGTAACAGGGATTGCCTTTTTGGCAGTGGATCATATAGTCCCCAGGTGGCCTTTAGTACTTGGAGTTCCACTTGCCCTTTTGGTATCTCGTGTATGGCCATTGGTCCATCTCTGGGTTAATCCAGCAGTTCATGTCTCCCATTATGAAAGTATTTGCTAGTAGATTTAGTTGTGTTAGGGCTGTGAGAAATTCTCTTCAGTCATGTGCACTGTTTAGGGTGTACACACTGGCTATTGTGTGCACTTCAGTGTGCCATGAGAAGGTAACAACTAGTATGTGGCCATCTAGGAGCAAATTTTTATTAATAAATTTAAAATTTTGGTTTGCACGTACTATCACCCCACAGTGTTGTGACCAAAACAATATTTTTGGGAGGAGCATTTTTTCCCATGCCTCCTCCTCTCCCTGTGGACAGTGGGATTCCTGCACCTCCAGGATATCCACAGGTGGGTTTTGTAGGAGACTCAACTTTTTGGCCCAGGATGTTAAAAACCTTGAGTCCCACTATGTTCAGCATCCCTATCTCTACTGAGATGCCCGATGCACCTCAGGAGCGGTTAGCAGGGCCCCCCAGCCCTACTCCCTTGCTCACATTGCTCTCCACTGCACCTCTGCTGCGGAGAGCATAGCCATGAGTAGGAGTTGGGGTGTATTCTGCCCCTTTCATCGCCGCAGTTTTTTCTCCTCTTTGCTTTTGTTGGTTTCAATAAGTTATTGTGGTGCACTTGTGGGTTTTTATTGGCAACATTATTTTCTTGCACATTCCATTGTTGATTTTCCTTCCCAATTGGGTTAAATTCCGCAATTTCTGAGGGTGCACTGAACCCCAATTTTTCTGCATTCATTTCCAAATTGGGCTCCACTGAATTCAATCTGGCCAGATTGGGTGTATGGTTTTCCGCGGGATCTGATTGGTTCATGGATTCAAATTTCTCCATGTGCTTCCTGGATCTGCTCCAGCAATATGGTTGATTCTACTGAGGCCTTTTCCTTGGCCGCGGCTAACTTGCAAGCTTGTTTGGCCATTTTTCATTTTTAGGGGAAATAGGGTCAACTATTTTATATTGCCTGTGTTCTCCCCAGTTGAAGGCTTGTGTAGTATCCGTAATTTTGGCATACTCTGAGTCATCTTCACCCATTTCCTCCTCACAGAATTATATTTCTCTCAGGCCTTCTTTTATAGGGCAAGTGTGAATCTTGTGCCCAAAGGCCTGGCAGTGGTTGCATATGGGGGGTGCGCTTTCCACTGTTGCGTAGAACAGCTGGGAATTTTCTTATCAATGGTGAAGGATGTGATGTGGGGGTTTTTTAAATATCCTCTACTACATCTTGGTTCAGTGAGAAAATTGCTATTGCCTTCCCCGTGCTAAGGGTCAGCATCTGCTGGAATCTTTACATTTCAAATTGTTTTATTTCACCATAGGCTTTCAAGCCTTCTTGGAGATGTTTTTCAACTACTGTGTGTGCCAGTGTGATCAGAAGATAATCAAAAATTATGAATGTCTTTGGATTCAGTCCAATAGGTGCATTTGGTTGGGACCAATTGCTGTCTGCTGGGAAGGTTGAGTACCACTCTGACCTTTGCTACTTTGTTTGCTTCTTCCATGGTTTTGAACCCAAGATCTATCCAACCTCTGCGGATAGTATGGGTTATTAAGTACACTGCATGCAGGAAAAAATTTTGTTGGACTTTGCCAAACTTTTCCCACATTGTTGGTATTTCTACGCCCAGGAAAACTCATATCCCATGTTCCACTGATGACAGTGGTTGCAATTGGGATACTTTCAAATAGCTGCATTATTTTACCAAAAAATTAATGAATCCCGCAGGGGGTGCCACCTCAGGTTTTTTATTTTTGCTGAGATTTTTGTTTGTACCTGTGCGCTTGGTACCTTTGGGCAGTGCAGGTCTGGGTCCGCTGCCCTTTACTGCGTTTGCCCAGCTCTTTACCTTATTATTCATACTTATCTCACCTGGTGTTTATTATCAAATTGTGCTGTTTGAATAAAATTGTATTACAAAAAGTAATAATAATCAGGGGTGATCAAAATTTACTTTATTTGTTTCCATAAAAGTTGCTTGTAAAGTTATGCTAAATGGAAAGAGATTATTTGCCTGCTAATCTCATTTAATAATTGGAAGTATTTTATATTCTTACCATATTGATAGTTTATAAAAATAGTTGTCCTGGAGAGATTTATAAATTTTTAGGAATTAAAATCTACTTATCATACATCATATTAAAAAGTCTACTATAAATATGATTTATTGAACAAAATAGTTGGTCTAGTTAGTTATCAACTGCAACAACTTTTTTTAGGTAGCATAACTCAGACTGAAGCCTTGTATTATAATGAAATCAAACTAAAACAATTAACCTTCTCCAATCATTTTATTGTGTTTTATCTAATTTATCATTTTGTAGTAATCAAATAATATGGGAGAGGGTTATATTTCTTAAAGAAATCAGCTTAATTTCTTAGTAACTATTAATATATTTTATATCTAAGAGCTTACAAAAAATTAAAAACAATGTTAAGCGCTCTTTTCCCATTACTATCACTTTTAGTAACATGATTCTACGCAATTTATCTGAGATTGACAATCAACCAGGAAATATAAGCAAATTTGTCCGCAACTTCACCATTTGGGCGAAAGTGGCCAGCGTGAAAGGCACAAAGCCCTCCCAACCTGCCAGGGAAAAATGCCCCAGCGGAATGTTGACACACCCTCCCACCAAAAAGGGTGAGAACAGTGCCGCACCTGGAGTTTTGCAATTTTTGCAAAAAATGGGTGCATATACCAAAATAGAACACTCCCAACCCCTGTCCTCCCTTGAGCATGGCCTTAGAATTATGGTCAGCAATACTTCCCTCAAATTGTGGGAAAAAATGGGGGAGGCCTTCTCCATGACTTTCCCAAACACTGTCTCAGTAAATTATAAAAATTTACATAGAGGATGGGTGGACGTTGGGTTCATGTCCACAGAGGAAGTGGCAGAAGCAGCAAAAGTCATATTCTCCATAAAAATTAACAATGAAGACTGAACCATCCGCATGGTGTGCACATGATGGAATGAGGCAAATGACCTATTCATTATATTTGACTGACTCCTGAGCACCGTGCACCATGATATCCTTGAGGGTAAGCTTCACGGGGGCCTCAATGGTTACAGCATAATCAAACAGTTTGAATTTGAGAAATTCCCCCTCCTGCCCCACCTGTGTACAGGGAAGGCAATAGCCATTATAGAACCTGATCAGGACGTGGTAGAGGATATCACCCTCATTCCATGCACAGCAACCATCAAACTCCCCAATGGCAGTGTATCTTGCCCCTTCCACATCACACTGGAACACACCCCACCTATTTGCAACTTCTGCTCAGCTATAGGCCACAAAGACCATGCATGCCCCGTCAAGTGCAGGATTGAAGCACTGGAATTTTGTGAGGACAATATGGATGAAACAAGCCCAACTTTCAGCAAAATTAAGGACTCCACTTTCGCCTTCCATTGGGGTGAAAGAGTTGATGTCGCTTTGGTTAAGCCCATTTCATACAAGGACTGTCATCGTACACAGACTGCCTGCAAGCAGGCTGCAAGTTCCGCCAAGACCCAAGCTCACGCCACAATTTCCCCAGAATAGATTCAGGCGGATGCCATGGCAGCGCAGCAGAATAACCAATCAGGGCCCCCACATATAACCCAACGAAACCAAAACAATGAAATTTTTGGACACAACTAATCAAACACCTCCAACCACGCTGGAGAAAATCCACCATGCACCACTGTGGATCCTCCCAGCCAATCACGTGTGATTAGCAATGATATGGTTCATGTAAATGATATGGAAGACCACTTCAGCCAATCACAATGTGACAACACTCATGCACAAAACCCAATCACCCCAACACCTAGTTTCTGCCCATCAAACCCACAGGCAAGCAGCGAAAATTTTTTCGCTGATGGGGCACAAGCCAACCCACTACAGACCCAAACTCCACGGAGTAATCTGAGCCAGAAGAAACTGAACAAAACCAGTACTACAACCGCCAACCAACACGCTGAAACCAATCTGGCTAGTCATCCCCATACTTGCAGTATGACCCACAATAAGGAACTGGGTGACCTTAGTGGGTCACCCCAGCGTTCCTGATGTGCAGACTACCACAATCACCATAGGGACGCTCAACATCGCAGGAGCCAAGGCCCCCACATCCCAGGCCAAAAAAATGGCTTTCCTGTGCAATATCCCCGTGGACATCTTGGCCATCCAAGAACCCCACTGTCCACCGGGGGATGAGGAGTCATGGTCAACCATGCTCCTTCCGGCCAGATCCTTTTGGATGTACCACTGTGGGGTGGTAATTCAAACTAACCATAATCCTCCAGTAAATATCCAAAGCACATCCTCCCACCTGGAGGGACAGCTTCTTCTAGCAGATCCTGAGTGGAATGGAGAAACTTTTGCTGTGGCGTATGTGTATGCCCCAAATGATCTGAATGACCGCCAAAAAATTTTCTCTGATATCCTCTCAATCCCTTTCCCCAAAGCAACTTTTTTCATGGAGATTTCAACTGCTGGCTTAACACCATAACCAACTGCTGGCCCAAGTCTAAGGCTATACCCCGCGGCCACATGGAACTATGCATACTAAAGGCAATGCTGGGCCTGTGTAACACCATTCCCAAACAAGCCCCCACCCTGGCCAACATGACAAAGCCCCACTACAACAATAACCAGCTGGTCTCAAGACCTGGATTGACCTGATGCTCGCCCCTATAGACTTCTGTCACCGGGTATCAGATTTTACAACAATAATTATCCCTTTCTCCAATGACTGGATGGTCTTGATAGCATTATTATCCTTGAAAAATACCAAAAGCCACCAACCTGGCACAGAGTTCACCCAAGCACCATCCATCTTCCAGAGCTTAAACTTTGGATCAAGATGGTGCTAACAACACAGCAAGAAAGACAACCACACAACGGGAACCCTATTGCTGAGTGGGAAA
Organism: Massospora cicadina; assembly: GCA_022478985.1. NCBI lineage: Eukaryota > Fungi > Entomophthoromycota > Entomophthoromycetes > Entomophthorales > Entomophthoraceae > Massospora > Massospora cicadina. The sequence goes on along the minus strand of JAKSZP010005298.1, from coordinate 141,372 downwards.
TATTCAAGTCTTGAGCAACCAAGAAAGCCTACCACCTGAACTCCAGAAAACAGCCGCAATGTCTGTGACAATCAACAAGGCTATCAGACAGCTTAGCACTTAGAAAACAACACACCTTGTGAGGGATACAGCTCCCAATGGGGCTGCCTGTGGTTCCAGCTATCTACACAGGTAAACTCCCTCTTTAGAAAACACCAGCACTACACCAAAGTATGCTACAAATCAAAATACATCCTATCCAGCAAAACTCACATGGCCCAATTCTTCTGCCATTTTGAACCAATTTCAACTTCACAACTTGCACACAGGTCCGCCGATAAGATGACACACTGGCGTCCACACCATCCAAAATATTGGCTGAATTACACCGATTTTACACTGACCTGTACACGTCAGATTTTGCATCACCTAGAGAAATTGGAAAATTTTATCATCTGCTAATATTGACACTATAGCTGATCAACCAGACCTTGTCACACCCATCACTAAAGATGAAGTATGGGAGGTAGTAAGATCAACTCCGCGCAACAAGTGCCCTGGGCCTGATGGCCTACCTTATGAATTTTTCAAAAAATATTTTGACTATATTGCACCAATACTACTGGCAACTATGAACAAGTGCCTGGAGGACACAACCCTTCTACCTGGCGGCCAAGACGCATATGTGGTCACACTCTTCAAAAAAAGGAGACCAGGCAGACCTAAACAACTGGCGTCCAACCGCTCTCACCAATACTGACACCAAAATATTAACTAAGATCTTAGCTAAGCGTCTGGGTTGCATTGCTCAGACAGCCCTCTCCGCCCATCAGTTTGGCTTCATCCCAAATCGCTCAATTTGGGATAACATCCACACAATTGCCAACATCTGCCAAGTTAACCCCACAGGCGCCCTTGCTTTCCTGGACCAAAAGAAAGCATATGACTGAGTTCACTGGGGTTACCTAGAACAGTGTCTAAAGGCTTTCAACCTACCACCCCGTTTTATAACTGGGCGCTCCTCCTAACGCGCTCAGCCAGGTTTGCAATCAGAGGCCCAGGTTTCCTAACCAACACCATCACCCCCCAAAGGGGCCTCAAACAAGGTGACCCGCTTAGCCCCTACTATACAATTTTACCCTTGACCCTCTCCTCCGCATTGTAAACTCAAAGCTCACTGGAATCAGGTTGGAGGGACATCTACCAACCAAAATGCTCGCCTTTGCTGACGACTGCGTTGTTGGAGTCTCAGGCAATAGGGATGCCAGGGCGATTGAGCGCATTATTCACCAGTATGAGTCAGTGAGTAACGCCATGCTGAACAAACAGAAAACAGAGGTAATTATTATGGGCAAATATAGTTTGAACTGGGCCTCGTCCTCCCACCACCATACAAACCAACCAACCACACAACAACGATCCAAGCCAGTAAAACCACTGTGTTTACCCTTTGCACACCACCCCACCACCAACCCAGTCCATCATCTGGGCATATGGCTTGAAGCTGGTGGATATGCACTTGACGCCATTGAAACCAACATTTTGGACAACATTACAAAAAGAATGACATGTATGCGGAGGAGTAAAGCTAGTTTAATCCAGAAAAGTTGTGTTAGCCAACTCCCTGATCTTGTCAAAGTTATGGTTTGCTGCTCACGCGGTTCCCTTCTCCACCAACTTACCAACGCAGTTTACAAGCTCCTGCAGAACTGGCTGTAGTCTGGTTACCGCGCACCTGTCAGGCTGGAGACTATGTATGACCCATGGAAGAAAGGCGGGATGGGGATGCTCAACTTCATGGAACAAGCAACACAAATCCTCGGCTCATGGGTAGCTCTCACAATGTCACCCAACCCACCATCCCCCCACTGGGCTAAGGCAGCCCAAACCAACTTCACAAGGGCACTACATCTGAGGTTCCTTTCCAACCCTGCAACTCTAATGAAGTACCTTGCAACACATCTAACCGCCACCAGACTGCACAACACCAACTGATATTTCAAACGCATCCTGTACAACCTAAGACAAGAGGATTGGAGCTTCTCCTATGCACAGCAATCCAAAGACATTCACCCTTAAACCGGTTATGTGCAACTCCACAGGGGACAAATGGTGACTAATGCGCCTGCCCCACTACCATCCTTTCTTCTATCCCGGATTGACTACCTAGACTACCAAGATGTCCCATATGACTTGCGCACCCAAAAGCAGATGTGGGACCTCGTCACCTGCCCCTCTTATCCCCACAAGTGTGCTCCACAGTGTGGCGCTACATGCGCTGTATGTTTAGAACAGCTGACCACACCTTCTCAATGTTCAAGACATGCGCCATCTGCGGCAGACCCAACACACTAGCACACCACCTGGAAGAGTGCTCGCCATCCGCGCATATCTGGACCAACGTGATGCACTTGTTTCAATAATCACCATCAACTAACTTTTGACTAACCTGCAATATCCTGGCACTTAACATGGTCTCGCCTATCCCCCAAACGCTAAGGGCTCTAATTGTGAGTATTGCAATATGGTCCATTCACACAATTACCCTCGATGCTTTCAACAGGATCCTCCACAATTATAACCAAGCCATCGTCAGGTTCCACAGCCATTTGGCCGACCACTTCTAAGCCTGGCTGATTGGATCACTCCAACACAAATGGAAGAAATGGATGGGCAACTGGATTCCAATCTGGTTCCTTCATTATGACATTGAAAACCTCACAGTCTCCATAGGCGGTACACCCTACTAGCCCCTGAGCTGCCATGCCACTTAAGGTCTAGTCATCCACCACCTGTGGCTCCTAGCCACACCCAAGTGTGCCAAGTCATATCTTTTGAGTTCCATTATTTCGCGCTCTCTTCCCTCTTCTGTTTTCCATTTTCCTCTTCCCTACATATTGGATGTGTCTGTCCCCTGGTCAGCCATCCTTGTATAAATAAAAGCAATGTTAAAATATTCAAATTTTAATTGTTTTTATAAAATTTATTGTTTTTAGTACTAAATTCCAACCTGAGAGAGAATTCATCAATGTATGGATCTGGAAGTTTTGAATTACACTTCCAATGGGGCAGGTTGTATCTCAAAGTTACACTGGGTGGATTCTCCAAAAATGCAATGAAGTAAATAAGAAAATACAGGTTAAACTTGACCTAATTTTTATTTTTGAAAAGAGGAAATATTTATAGGCTTTTTTATGGTTCGTAATCTATCAGAGTGAATTAATCTCTGCATGATCAAATCTTCAATCAGTTGATCAGGATCCAATTGATCATAAAATTTGATAGATCGAGATAGATTGCTTGCTCCTTCCAATGATATTGGGGGAATTAAGGAAGGGGATTCTTTGGAGATATGTAAATTCAGTGAAATCCTGACACTTCCCCCTCAAGATTCGATTGCAGTGGAGGATGACTTCTTAAAAAACTAGGATGAATATGATTTACCACAATACCAGTATCAGTATGAACAATTAAGTATTCTAATCCTTTTCAAAATATAACTCTATAAGGACCAGACCAATTAGTTCCCAGCTTTTCAGTCTGTCCACCTGGCTGAGAATGATAACACATAACATAATCTCCAATCTGATATCCAGATAAGACTGGTTTATGTTGATTGCTTTGTAGAGTCTCTCTTTGAGTGGTGGTTTCAATTGAATTCATTGCTTGAGCTTGAAGATGGATAATATCATCAGCCAGATTTCTCATAATTAAATTGGAAATTTTCTGGGATGCTTTCTTCAAGGATAGTCTGAACACTAGAAGGGACTGAAGGATCCCGCCCATATATACACTTAAATGGGACATTTTGATAATGCAATGATAGCTTATCCAATAAGCAAACAAGGCACTAGTTAAATAAAAATTCCACCAAGTCGTATCAGTCAAGGACATTTTCCTTAAAATTGAGACCAATGTTCCATTAACTCGTTTAATGGCCCTATTTGTGGATGGATTATATGGGACAACAAATCACTGAATAGTGTTAAATAATTTTGATAACTCCTGTATAAGCTTCGATGTGAAATTAGTCCCATTATCTGACATAAGGACCTTTGGACATCCATGTTGTGAAATAATATGCTGATATAGGAATAAGGCTGTAGTCTTAGCCAAAGGGGTAGCAATTGAAATGGCCTCAACCCATTTGATCAAATGGTCAACGGCCATAATGATATACTGATGACCATGCACTCCTTGAGGAAAAGGCCCTACAACATCAATGCTGACTACTTCAAACGCCTTAGTTGGGAAAATGACTTGATGTTGATAAGTAGGGTTGGTAGTTCCATGACGTTTGCGAGTAAGACATGAGTCAAGAGTCTCCCAAATGAACTCAGTCATGTTGTTCCAATAGTATCGAGTCTTCAACCATTCTTGAGTTTCCTTTAAGCTGCTATGACCAACTTGTTCATGATCTTACATTACAGCGTGAAACCTGGAGTTGGGATGTAGAAAGGGCAACCACTTAGACTTGACTTTCTTATAAAAAGCTCTATCTTGAATCATAGTATTCTTGGTAATTGATTTTAGATAGGCTCAATCCTCTTCAGTCTCTCAATCCCATAATTCTGGTCATCCAATAAGATTATACAAGCGTTCTTCTTTTTCTGGTTCCAAGGTCAGAATAGGTAGTCAGGATAACCCATCCTCATTTTGATGCTGAGCTCCTGAGCGATAAACAATGGAAAAATCATAATTTTTCAATTGTAAAGCCCAACGGGCCAACCTCCCATCAGGATCTTTCATATTCTGCAGCCATCGTAAGGAGGAATGGTCAGTAATAACGGTGAAATGGGTACCATATAAAAAGGGCCAAAAATGCTTGATAGCCAAAATTACCACCAAACATTCCCACTCAGTAACACTATATTCTATTTGGCCTTTGACAAAGTTTTGCTATAGTAAGCAACAGGATGATCCTTATTTTTTTATCACACTGAGATAAAATAGCCCCAATAGTGACATTGCTTGCATCCATATATAGAAAGAAAGGCTTATCAAACTGGGGGTGAATTAGAACAGGTGCCTTTATCAAGGCGGTATGCAGAGAATTGAAAGACTGTTCTTGAGCTGATCCCACTTTGAAAGACACTCCTTTTTCAATAGATAAAATAAGGGTTCAGCCATATCAGAAAAATTGGGAATAAATTGCCAATAATACCCAACCATACTTAGGAAGACTTGAATATCCCATAAAGAAGAGGGAGGAGGCATCTGTCGGATGGCTTAAACTTTGTCTGCAAGGGGTTAAATCTCTTTAGCTGAAACCTGATGTCCTAAGAAGTCCATTTCATTTTGAAAGAATGAGCACTTGGAGGGCTTGAGTTTTAAGGAAGAGCCCCAAATTCAGCTGAATACTTCTTTTAAATGGTTTAAATGCTCAGTAAAGATTTCAGAAAACATGGTAATGTCATCAGGATATACCAGAACACAAGTAAGCTTTAAATCCCAGAGCATACTGTCCATGGCCCTTTGGAAAGTTGTGGGGGCATTGCTTAGGCCTTGAGGCATGCAAGTTGGTTTAAACAACCCTTCACTCAATATCAGTGCATACTTGGCACAATCTTCTGGAGACAGCTCAATTTGCCAATATCCACTGGCTAGGTCTATGGCCAAAAAATAGGTGGATCCAGCCAACAATCTAAGAGAATTACCAATCCTAGGTAAGGGATAACAGTCTCATCAGATAATAGCATTCAATCGATGATAATCCATCATGACTTGATGAGAACCATCTTTCTTCTTAACCAATAACAATGAGGATGCCCAGGGACTATTGGAGGGTTTCAATAATCCAGCTTCCAGCAATTGATTCAACTCCTTAGTAACCTGAGCTTCTTCTACTTTGGATTTACAATAGGGCTTTGCATGGATATGAAGGTGATCACCAGTTTCAACAGTGTGCACTACACCTTTCATCTTCCCAAAATTTTAAGTATGCCTAGAAAAAATGTTGAAAAATTTATCCAATAATTGAAGCACTTTTTTCTCATATTCCTTAGAGAGATGTTTCCTGATAGCTGGTCCCGCAGTAAGGATTTCCTGATCACTCTCCAATCCAAAGTCTTGTAAACTCCTAAAGGGTTTAACATCATAGATACAAGATAAGGGTAACAGCTTGATATAAGCAATCAAGTGCTCTTGATCTACCATTTTTGGCACATCAGTAAGGTTTGCTAGTAAGACAGATAAAGAGCCTTAATAAGCATAATTTAATATTCCAGGACAAGGCAAGAGTTCTTTGGTAGAAGGATTGACAGTGCTCTGGACTTATAGCAAATGCCCCTTGGGAATCAAAAAATGCAAAGAAGTATTAATGATCACTTGTGATTTTGATGAAATAACTAATTTCTTAGGAGAAAAAATAGGCATTTCCTCTTCAATATCAGAAATGGTAGGAGGTAACTTTACATGAGGATCTTCAACCTGATACTTAAGTGAATAAGACCTTTCAGTTCCTTCTAGCAGACATAACTGATGTTGAGTGGAAGCATGATCAGATAAAAGTAAGGTAACTTGATACCCCAAGAGAGATAACGATGAGTCAGGGTAATTGATAATTCCATCAAATTCTTATAAAAATTGAGTTCCCAAGAGTAGGTCATAACTCAAATTATTGAGCACAATCGCTGAAGTGGTAAAGGTTAATTTCTCAATTTTCAGAGGAAGAGATGAAAAAGCTCTAATAGACTGAATACTCTGAGGGCCAGCGGTGCCATATTCTTTATAATGAGAAATATTGGGGGTTAATTTGATCCATTTGACTAATTTGGAGGAGACAACATTCACCGGGGATCCAGTATCTATGATAGCCTTGGCATTTATTTGATTTACTTGAAAATTAATTTGGGTAATGGTGCTTCCAAACTGAGAGGATAATGCTAATAATGAGTGCAAGGAATAAAAAGAATGGTCATCTTTATTACACTCAATTTAACTTTGCTGCTCTTGCTGTACACTCACATCATTATCAAGGTGAAGAATCTTGTTAATCTTATCTCTTTTCTTTTTTTCATCTGCTTCCTTTTTAAAACAACAATCCTCAGTATAAAAGTAGCGATGGCAGTAATTACACTGGATTGCTCTAGTGTTCTCAGGCATAGCAAAGACTTTGGGCTGATTAGGTCTAGGAGACTCATAAACTCAGGGTTTTTGGAGAATTGAGGGAGCAACTCCAATAAGGCCTCCTTAATATCCAAAATACTTCAGAAGTTCTTTTTGACACTGATCAGATAAACTTGCATTTGTGTCCTAGTAGTAAAGGCTGACAGAACTGTGGTTATTGCATTGTCCAAGTTTAACTGACTACAGGCTACAAAAGTTTGAGCTTCCTGATAGAACTGATGAGCAAAGTCCTTAATAGATTCATTTCAGTGAGGCTGTATACCCATAATGGCCTGTTTTTGTGAATATAGGGTCTGCTCACTTCCAAATTCTTTGATCAATGCTTTTTTAACTTGAGCCCAAGTAGAGCAAGTCATTAAGTGGGGAACCATGATATCTTGAGCCAATTAAGTAAGGCAATCGGGCAAGTAATTCAGCTTTTGGTGATCTGTGGCCTCACTTAATGCCTTTTTATACAGATATAGAAAGGCAATAATGCTGCCTTCCCCTGGTTAGTATTTGTCCTTGAATACTGGCTTGAAACTCAGGGGAGCATTGCTAGTCAAAATATGCACTCCAGGTTGCTCAGATTGAGTAGACACATAAGAGGCAGAATCTGAAGCTTGAGAAGAAAATTGAGGGTAAGGACCAACAGCTTCCATCCAAATTTTATTAATTCATCAATTCAGGTCTGAATGCCCTACTTTCTCATCTAGTCAGTGAGATAGCACAAAAATCTGTTCCTGTTGTGCATTGTACTTGAGTTCCAGAGTCTCAAATTTCACTTGGAGCAATTCCCCTTTTGATTCACAAGCATTTAATAAGATATCAGTGTCCTTGGACCACTTTTCTAAATTGATCAATTTATCAGACAAGGACTGAAGAGTCAAAAGGGGGTCAATTGGTACCCCATCAGGGGTTAGGTTGCATTCTTTGGCCACCTTAAAGAATTATTTATATAAGTAGGTCATCATGTTCATGAGAGAGTTAATTTGCTGATAAGATCCTGAATGACTATCAGCACCTGGAGGTCCATGAGGTCTATATGCATCTGGGGGTCTATGGGGCCCATCAGCTCCAGGAGGTCCATGAGTCCCTACACCTCCAGGTAGCCCACAAGGTCCTTCTACCCCAGGAGGACCCATATTTCCAGAGGTTTTCTCTACTTCATTGACCTGGAACTGAATTTTTGAGTACAATTGTTCCAATTGAAAAAGATGGGTTCTAATTTCTTCCTCCATTGATTGACTATACTCAGAGAGTTGGGAAACACCCTTTCTCCATTCCTTCTAGATCTCTTGAACTTTTTTTGGAAACTGTACATCAATAAAATTTAATATCCCATGATCAAACTGAATAAGCTGCTGTTGTACTTTGTTGAAGGAATTTTGATTATTAATAATAGTATCACAATTATCTCAGCTAAACTCAGAGGCTAACTTGAAAAACTCAGAAATATAATTATTTAAGGATTGGAGTCCTTCTAGTAAATTGAGTATCCCTTGATGGTGCATTCCAACTACAGGTAGCAGGTGGTATAATATAGGATGTACAAGTTGTTGTAGATATTGTTTGGAGCCAATCTCTGGAATTGGAGAGGTTTGCAGCACTTCTTGCAATATAGAAGATACTGCATTTGATTGAGATTGGGTAGAATATATTTTGGGGATTAGAGCCCCTTCAAGTAATTGATTGATAATATTTTATAAGGCCTCAGGTGGCATTTGAAAGTCTGAGGCAAAACTTAAGTTAGGATTATAGAATTTCAAGTTGGCCCAAAATTCCAATGTGGAGGGTAATCTTGGGATTTGGGCTCCAATTGAAGGGACCCATCATAAAATACTGCCTTGCTCTTGATCTTGAGCCTCATCAGATGAAAATTAAGAATCTATGGTGATAGACATGGTCACTGGTATATAACTCAGAGAGCCCCTGTAGTGAGCACCAGTCTGGAAGTTTTGAATTATATTTCCAATAGGGTAGGTTGTATCTCGAAGTTATACTGATGGATTCTCCAAAAATGCAATGAAGTAAATAAGAAAATACAGGTTAAACCTGACCTAATTTTTATTTTTGAAAAGAGGAAATATTTATAGGCTTTTTTTACGGTTTGTAATCTATCAGAGTGAATTAATCTCTGTGCGGTCAAATCTTCAATCAGTTGATCGGGATCCGATTGATCATCAACTTTGATAGATAGTGATAGATTGCTCGCTCCTTCCGATGATGTTGGGGGAATTGAGGAAGGGGATTCTTCGGAGATATGCGAATTCAGTGAAATTCTGACAATGGATATACTTATCTTATCAAAACGAGTTTCCACTCTAATAGATTATCGGATAGTTATATAACTGGCCCCAATGCTGATAACAATTTCAAGTAGTTATTTATTTGGCAAGATTGCACCCATTGTACCTTTTAGCATTAGTAAAATAAGCAGCAAAGGAACAACCACCTCACAAACATCAACACTTGGTGTGACCTAATTTAATTAGTTCTAATTGGCCATAATCGCCACAGTTGAATCCATCGGGTTCATTCCTTGATCATCTGACCTCTACAGTTTCAATTTGAAGTGTAGGTGACGACCGATTAACCTAAAGTTTTCGGTTAACGAAATTAAATAACGAAAGCTAAAAGGAGAGAAGGTCGAGATCTAAAATCTAATTTTTAAAAGGTGGCGAGATGAGAGACCACTGTTTCCCGAGTTCGATCCCGGTAATGGACTTTGGGTAGGGGACGATTTTGACTGTGTTGGTTTTGCGCACCAATGCCCCGAGCCGAGATAGCGAATAGCAAAGGCGGTCCATGGAGTTCCTGGCCTATCATACGCCGCGCATGGAGGTTTTCCGGGTTTTATCCTCTTTTCTCATTTTCTTCATTTCCCTAATCGGTGCGGTATCGTCCCCAGGTCGGCCCACCTCGAATAAAATTAAAAAATTAAGATGAGAGAACAATTTTGGTAATTTACATAAAGTTGGTAGAACCCTCTTTGAATTACTTTACAAAGGCGTAACTGAATCTGATACGATGGTTGGTCTATGGTTTACAATCCATCGTATCATTTTAGAGAAAATCATAATTTACCGATGAGATTCGTTATCTTCACAAAACTTAAGGGCGCGAATTCCATATGCTTCGTGCACCGAGATATTGAACCGCCCGGCCTAGGAAAATTAGGTCCGGAGGTTGCTGTAGGTGGGTTCACAATTCGAAAAAACATCGCCGAGTTAATTGTAAACCTTGATTAGCAATTAGCAGTATAAAAAGGACGCGACGGTTAGGAGATAGTCATGGCTCGACAGAAGAAGGTACCCTTAAGTGAAAGACCACTTTGGCAGCAGATCAACTGGCCTCAGTCGATACTACTGATCATAACACCCATCATTGCCCTGTATGGACTCCTGACTACCCCCTGCAGTCAAAAACCTTAGTTTGGGCAATCTTGTATTACTTCATCTCGGCGCTTGGAATCACTGCGGGCTACCACCGGTTTTACTCTCACAAGTCGTACTCGGCTCGGTTGCCGTATCAGGTGTACATCATGCTCTCGGGAACAGCGTCGGTCCAGGGCTCTATTCTGTGGTGGAGCCGCGACCATCGCGTCCATCACCGCTTTACCGACACTGAGAAGGACCCTTACAATGCCAACAGGGGACTGATTTGGTCGCATATCGGCTGGATGATCTTCAAGAAGGATTCTACGAAACTAGGGCGCGCTGAAGTTGACGACTTGGAAGCCGATCCGATCGTTATGTTCCAACACCACTTTTATGTGCCTTTAGCTTTACTGATGGGGTTTATCTTCCCAACGCTGGTTGCAGGAATGCTGTGGGGTGACTGGAAAGGAGGATACTATTACGCTGGGGTTGTACGTTTAGTGTTTGTTCACCATGCCACATTCTGCATCAACTCCCTGGCCCACTGGATTGGAGATACCTCCTTCGATGACAAGCTGACCCCTCGCGATCATTTCCTTACCGCCCTCGTCACTATGGGCGAAGGCTATCACAACTTTCATCACGAATTTCCGCAGGATTACCGTAACGCCATCAAGTTTTACCAATATGACCCCACGAAATGGTTTATCTACGCCATCTCTTTGCTAGGCCTGACCTATGATCTCAAGATTTTCCCTGAGAATGAGGTTCGCAAGGGAGAGTTTCTCATGAAGGAGAAGAAGCTCAATCAATGCCGCGCCACCATCAACTGGGGCGTCCCTGTTGAGACTCTCCCATCCATATCCTTTGATCAATACAGGGATGAGTGCGCTAATGGTAAGTGTTGGATCCTTATCGATGGCGTCGTGCATGACGTTGAGTCCTTTATGCACGAACACCCTGGCGGTATCAAGTATATACAAGTCTACATCGGTAAGGATGCCTCCGCCGCCTTCTCCGGTATAGTCTACGATCATTCTAACGCTGCTCGCAATCTCATGTCATCTATGCGTGTCGCCCGTATTGCAAAATAGTTTTTGTTTTTTATTAAATTATTTTTATTTTTCTATACTGAAAATACGGTAGCAATATTTGGTCATAAACTTTATATATTACTTTTTGGCTAGTTTTACTTTAATTTAACCATAATGATAGTTTAAGAAATGGTGATTTAAATAATTGGTCGAAGACCAGTTAAACCTGCTACGCACGAAGCTGAAACGCCTCAACCTTGATTTATCAAAGGTTGAATTTACCTCCTCCGTCTTATCACATAATAGGTGGATCCACGCGTGAGAAATTCGATTGAAGTTCCAGCCCAGTACCACATACTGTTGGAAAATTTGCTCCGACCCTCAACTTAATCTCAGATTAACGATCTGTAAGGCATCTTTATTTGTATATGCATGAATAAACGATGAAATCATCTAGCCACACCACCCACCATGTTTGGAATCCGACCTCGTATCATTTTTCAATCGTCCAATGATTCGCGCCAAAGTTATGCAATTGAGTAAAAGTTAATTGGCAGATGATTTCATGGTCAGTTTACTATCCTTCGAATATCGCATCTACTTAAAACACATTCACTGACGTACGACTGACTCACTGACTGGCATCTGAAACCTTCGAATCTGATAGGGTCAATCTATTTGGGTGAGTGGGTGAGAATTGGCGAACAAGATCGAATCTGAAACTATCGAGTATGATAGGTTCAATCTATTTAAGTGAGTTGGTGAGAATTGGTGAATATTATTTAATAATTCACCAAATTGCTCACCTGAAGCTAATCAAGTCTGATAAGCTTAATCTATTTGGGTGAGTGGGTGAGAATTGGCAAAAATTATCTAATAATTCACCAAATTAACCTGAAACTCAATAAAAATCAGTATTAGAGTTTAAGTAGATTAAGTAGTTAGGATAATCAGCTCACCAGCCACGAGAGCAACAGCGAAGCTTAGTCCGAGTGGCTTGAGAGTAGTGCTGGCACAGCCTATAGGCTACAATATAAGCTTATCATCTGATAAACTAAATACCGTAGCAAAGCACGGGTATCTGGATGTTAGGTTTATATATTTTAAAAACCTGCCTAATTTGATTCACCTAATTAATAAAATATTTTTGGCAAGTTAAGTAGAAGTTGATTTAGTAGTTTGGAAGATATGTCACATACTCAATGATTTTAAGTATAAAAAGATGTTTCGAGTAGCAGTTTGGTGTTATTTGATCGATACGATAGGTTTTTTTGTTTGGCCAAGTGGTTGATGGCTTTTGTTCGAATCGATAGGACACAGTTTTGAAGGGTGATTAGTTATTGGTTGCTTTGATAATTTCGTTAGGTTTACCAAAGTGGTTGGTGGTTTTTGGTTGATTCGATTGAGCAATTAGATTTGGCTGAGTGGTTTTGTTTATCTATAATATAAAATCTAAATTAATAAATTGAATATCTGAAATTTTATAGACACTGTAGTGAAGCTCGGGTAAATTGGCTAGTCAATTATGAATTAACTTGATTAATCAGCCCTCCCAAGGTGTGCTTGGCATAGCATAGTAGGATAATATCCAATACTAAATAGATCTTAGAAGGGTGGTTAGCTGAGCAGGTAAAACTGCTTCCACCCTAGTGCAGGTTTTGAACTCAAAACCTGCACTGGCTAGAAAAATTCTCAGTGTGGTATATTTGTCCCAAGGTTGACCCACCTCAAATATTTTTAAATAGATCTTAGAGCACAATAATATCAAACTAGTTAAAGTATTTAATGATTGAGAATCTATATCTTATTGAGGTGAGCTTCCTATAGAAAAATTCCCATAGAAAATAGATATGAGTATATTCTGCACCTGGTGTTGGATATTATAAGTTGCTAGATCAAAATTATAGATACCACCTTAATCTCAACTTGCAATGCAAAGTGCCCCACCTAACCTCTATTTTTAGCCATAAGTTTGGCTTATTTTGATTGCTTAATATATTATTGACTAGCAATTTTCTTCAGAAACTATGTCATGTCACCGGCTATTATTTTATAATTGAATATAGAAGTAAAGTAAAATATTCTAAATAAACTCCAAAAATTTTATTTTTACTGAATAAAAAGAAATTAAACTTTGGATATATTTTTATATAATTTTTAAAAGTTTTGTTTGGTATCATATTGTTGACCAGTGATAAGTTAACTTGTCACCAGTCAACAATGTGTTAAGGTAGTTATAGATTCAGCTTAGGGTATACAAAGCTAGTTTATAACAATAAAGGATATGATTTTATTTTTACCAAATGCAACTAGCTCATTTGCATAGAAAGCTATTATTATCCAATGGTACAAAGTTTTATAATTCTTTGGTAGGAAAATGAGGATGAGAAAAGGTATAAAATAGAGAACTAATCACATGCCATATACAAGAGATATTTGCTAAATCAAGTACATAGATTATAGCCAGTAGTATCAAAACTAGCATCCATGTTATTGACTAACCTTACTCACATAAGTACTTGTTTTTGAATATAGCAAAGGAATCCTGAACCACAATTTTAATACTATTATTTCTAAAGAGCTAAGCTTTTTAAGAGGCTTTTTAATTTATAAAGTATTGATAAATATAATATAGAATTAATTATAAAACTATAAATAAAAATAAGGCAGATATACTTTTTTCAGAGTAGATAATTCTGTAATTGGATGTGTTGCTTATAGTCAGAGCCTTATCTAGGCTATAATACCAAAATCATATAGAAAAGGAAGGTTCAATCATTATCAGTTGTTCAGATTTTAACCAAAGGAAAGTATTGATAACAAATGAATAAGGCCTCAATCAAAGACTAATGTTTGATCTTATTATATTGCACTTAGATGGTAGTTGTAAGTCCTGGGAATATCCCCTGGCCATTTATCAGGCCCTTTTCCCATTCCTGAGTAAGAAGGTATTGAAGAGGGTGGCTGTACCCCTCATTACCCAGGGTGACCTCACCCACATGGTAGATGAGCGCTGGGTAACAGCTCTTCCGCTTCAAATTCCTCCCCTGGTACCCACACTCACCTCAGCAGAACTGGTACAGTTAATCAAGAAAATCTGCACCAAGATCGCTGAAATGAAACTGATTGACCCAAAATTGAGTAGGAGTCAGCCTGATATTTGGATTCCATGTAGTCAGAAAGAGATGAAGACTTCCCCATTGGCCAGAATTGCTGATAGTTTTGATTCAGCCAATGCTATGATCAAAAAAATCAACCCCCTCAAAATCATTGGGGGATCATCCCCGATGGGCAGGTAATAGCATCAGACACCATTGATGAGGGTTTGAAGCTCCCTTCTGGAAATCAGGCATTGCAGCTGATACAACACTCTTGACCAAACAAATGGCTCAGCGGCTGGGCATGGGCAGGTTGGGCGTCCTGAACCTGTTCCCAACTAAATGGGACCACCCCTACATGGGGTGGCCTTAGTGGATTCCCGCTGCTCATTGGGCCAAATGCCATCACGCCAACCATCATAAATGTATCCGAGCCTCAGTTTGGACATTCAAGGTCAAACTGACAGTGACTCAGCCTGCTGCCAAATTCTTTGATGTTGGTTCCTAGTGAACTTATTTGCCCCATTTCTGAATAATTCACCAGTTAGGTCAAAATTGAGGGCCCTAATTTCAGCTTGTCCCCACATCAATAGACCATCATTTAATCAGTTGCATCACACTGAGAAAATTGTTGGTTGATTTTCTTCATTTTCCTTTGCAATAAAATTTTTCCTCAAAAAACCAATCAATTTTGATTTTACTAATTTACTTTTGGCTGCATTCCCAATGGCTTTTCCCTGGTGGCCTGTAAGTCTGTACACTGGATGGGCTCTACCAGTACTCATGGTCACTATGGCCCCCACTGTTGTAGATTGGATTCAGCGTTCTAGATACTTCTGGCAATATAACCCTGTCATTATAAACTTTTATTAACAATATACTGGGATCTTGTGGCCTTATGTCCACCATCTTCAAGCAAGGATCCGCCCCCTTGTCTCCCCAGTCAGATCAGCCCCATATACTGGTGAACTTATTGAAACTATTTCTGTGGCTCCACCCCCTGCATTAAGACCTCCAGGGTCTGGGACAGGCTCAATTTGGCTTGTTCTCAGGATTATATTCACCATTGTTTTACACTAACAATTTTTCATTTCCCAATGCCCAGTTCCATATAACGTCATTTGGTTAGCAATGCCTCTGGCATTCTGGCTCACTTTTTGGGTGCTTACACATCCCAACTGGCAGGCCAGTCTAAACTTCTTCTGCCATTTCCATGAAAGCAGCACTATCTGTGATCACAATTATAAAGACCAAGTGAAGATCTAGTTATTAAGTAAACAATTAAGTTTTATTGTTTCAGGCTATCCTAAATTAAAAACTTCATACAATAATTGAGTTCTAAATATTATTATAAAGGCCACCATCAAACCTGCAGTTAAAGTTTTTAACAAAGTTTAGCCCAGTTATTTATATCATCAAAGACTTGATACTATAAAAACGTGCCTAAATTTTAGGTTGTAATATTTTATATTATACATCTATATATCTAGTAGAAGGCTATCAGTGCCTTGCTACTGGATAAGCATATTGTAGAATATAAAGATTATTTTTATAATTTCTGATTATACTATTAGATCTTTTAAATATTTTTATATGATACTTGTTTATATTTTTATTCTCTTGATATTCTATCACCAATATAATTTAGGCTATATCAAAAGGTTTTAATTCTTATATAGCCTCTAGTATAACTTCATGATAAATCAGCTTGATGAGATATTATCTTTAAACAATATATTTAAAATAAATTTAAGAAATTATATCATAGATTTATATATATATATATCTGCTTTAAAAGATTAATTGCTTTTTTATAGAAAAAAATAAGAAAATTACTTTAATAAATGATTTAACCATTTTTAAACAGATTTTTTTCAAGTATACCATCTTAGGTTGTGTTCTCTGTAAAATAACTTATTATTGAAATAGTAAACTATCTTTCCATTCAGCATTACTTTCCAAGAAAATTTAGTAAAAAGTAAACTAAGTAAACCTTTGACTTCTGACTGCTGATCCTACCCCATGTCATCAAACTCTCTGCCAGCTGCTCCAGTGTAGGGCAGTGAAAAAACTCTCCTCAGCATTTTCTGTCCTGCAGGAAAATGCGCCTAGACTGGTTTGTCCATTCTCAACAAAACCTTGGGTCAGTTCAATCCATCCAAGAATCTTGACCCATCTCACATGTACCCAGGCAGTGCCCTGCTGTCCCCTGGAGCTCCCCTGGAGCAATATGCATTTGGCCTTCAGGATGAATATGGGAAGTTATTCCCATATAATGATAAACAAATAATCAAAATAGCTCAGGCAGTGATGCAACCCACCAAATTAAAGAATTCAGCCCCTACAAGGGGTATTTTAACTTGAGCTTTACATGTAAAGCTGATGCTGCCAAAGTGCCAACTGTGTGTAAATCTAGATACCCAACCTCTTGGGTTATATTGGAAAAAGTTCCCTTTTAGGATGAAGAAGGGATCTAATGCCCCTGTGGAGCCCTTGGTTCAATTGGGGACTTGGGTCATGTAGTGGATAAACATTGGGTCACTGCATTGGCGCCAAAAAAACCCCACCACAGTACACTATTTGGTTGCTTCTGCTCTGGTTGAAAAGATAACAGAGGCCTGCAACAAGGTAATTCAAGCCAGGAGCCTTCAACAGCAGCTTCCCCTCCCTCTGAGCCCCACTACGCTATCCTTTATGTCCTTGGGTAATAAGAGAATGAGCTCCAAAACTCAGAAAAGGGCTCCTGAGTCATAAAACTGGGTCTGGGACACAGAATCCGAAATTCCAGGTCCAGGAAAGCCAATCTGAGTTAGAAATTTACTTTCAGAAAATTTAAAAAACTTTTTAATAATTTATTGGAATCAATCCTGGTGGAACCTAATTTGGCCGCACCTTCAATCCAAGTTAATCCAAATATGTTTGGATCAGTGAGGGTCCCTCCATGGTGGATCTAACGCTTACATTGCCAGAGCTTTACAGACCTGTGTGTAAGCTGGATGAAAAAGCCCTGAACCCTGGCTGAGTACCCTTGAGCACATCAGTTATTGCTGCCCAAAGAAACGTATTCCATGGCCCCCTTTTCCCCACTTCACATATATAAGACAACTGTCTCTGTAAAGAGCAGTTGTTGGTCCATTTTTACCTTTGAGCTTAAATAAAGCTTTTCTCTCCAAAACCCACTCTGTGAGCTCCACCGCTTTTTTAACAATACTTCTAATTAACCCAGAAAATTATTCAGCTTCCTGAATCCTAGGGCTAATGATTGTCAAGTGGGTCCTCCAAGCCATCAATCTGATGGCCCATCAAATGGGGATTGCAATCCAGAAACTCGCTGCCAGCCTACAATGACAATCTGCCACTTTGGGAGAGTTATCAGATCTGCTGAACTCTTTGCAGCAACCTGGTTCCCATTTGGCACCTGGTAGACCAAAATTAGGATCGCCTCCCACTCCATGAAATAATCAGAACTCAGCCTGATCTGCCTCACTGATTCACTAGTGATTTTGCCCAATTTGGGTGGAGTGAGGCCATCTCTGCTAATCGTGATTCTCTGTTTAGAAGTGAGGACTTGCCATCCACACAACTGCAAGGTGGGAACCAGGCACCAAACCATCTGAGCCATTCCGCTGAGGGCCAATCCAGCCCAAATCTATTTAGAAAATAGATTTGCTGCACATCGATGAATCCCCCCTTGGGTTGGGACCATCTAGTACTAAAAAAAATAGATTTGCTGCACTGGTGACGTACCTGACCTTTCTACCCAATCCAAAAACCCCCAATGGATGCAAGACGAGGCCTAAGGCCTCCCAATGGTCAGATCAATTCAATTTGATTCAATTTGTGAAGCTGATCATCATTTTGAAAATTTTGAAAATTTCTGTGATTTTCAAAATTTTTTAAATGATGAAGCAGTCCAAAATGGGTGGAAAGGTAAAGCCAAAGGTTAACAACTACAAACCCAGGAGGATTGGTCGTCCTTCTTGCCTCTCCCACCCTTAAGAGATGCCCCAACAAGACCTGCTGTTGCCCCCATTGCAGCCATTTGGTTTGTTATGGGGGCCTTTGGTATGTTTATCAACCTTTATTTCCCTCACCAGAATAATAGGGGATCTCTCCTACAACTTCTCAGAACTGCTATGCCCTTGGCATTCTGGGCCTTCCACTGGGTTGTTACACATCCAGATTGAAAGCCCAGTCATACTACACAGTGCATTCAAAAAGTTCTGGGACTAACGTTTTAAAGACACAACTTTACAAATAAATAACTTTCTTTTATCATAATTTAACATACAACCTTTCCCCCTCTATACATATTTATATTGCTAAAACAAATGTTCAAAGGTATGCACATAGTTCCTATTTTGTATAACCATGTTTAAACAAGATGTCACATTCTTCTAAATTGTCTCTACTTTATCAAAAAAATGAACCTTCAGTGCCACCTTCAGATTATAATTATCCACCCTATTCACCAGATTTGGCTCTGTCTGACTTCTTTCTGTTCTCTAATCTGAAGGTGGCACTGAAGGTTCATCCTTTTGATAAAGTAGAGACAATTCAGAAGAATGTGTCAGCTGGTTTAAACATGGTTATACAAAATAGGAACTATGTGCATACCTTTTAAAAATTGTTTTAGCAATATAAAATGTATAGAGAGGGAAAGATTGTATGTTAAATTATGATAAAAGAAAGTTTATTTATTTGTAAAGTTGTGTCTTTAAAACGTTAGTCTCAGAACTTTTTGAATGCACTGTGTATAATCAGCAGATTCCATGACACTGTGCCCCTGATTTTCCAGGAGCCCCTATTTACACTACTTGGATGTGGCTCTTAGCAGACACCACTATGGTGGTCCAGTTTGTTGGTTTGCCTATTCACCTTCCCCCAAAGTGCTCCATCAGGAGCTGATGGAAGGTTTGGCAGCCTATGGCTCCAACCCCATTGTAAAAATTTACTTAAGTTGGGTTGTTATTGGAAAAACCCTAGTAGCCTTTTTACTGCACATGTTTGGTTTCCTTGTGCACTTGTCGCGTTGTATAATAGAATGAATTATTAATCAATAATAGTATGGAGATTATTATCCATAGTTGAGTATGAATTATATTTTGGCCCAACGCTTGGCCAGTATTCCTGATTAAATACTCATGACGTCAAACTCATAGGGATTTGTTCCCTTGCTCTTATCTACCTGATCTTTGCTGAGATACCCTGGTGACAGTCTCTTTGGTCCAACACACAGTCAGCAGCTATCCCCAATTGTGACTCCTTCTTCTCTAGATCCCTGCTCAGATCTTTACTCTTTTATCTAAGAGTCTTCCAATTATTGCACTCAGCAATAATATCCTTGAGACAGAATAGCACAATAGAAGCTGATGATAGTTTAACTATATATCAAATGGATAACTTAGAACTTAATAACTTGTTATCTGACTGCTTTTTATTATAGTGAACCTTAGGGAATATATAGTGGGAAATTTGGCTATCTAACCTTTGGTTGATATTTCTTCAATGAAATGGCAGTTGTTGCCGTTGAATCACCCATCCTTGTCTTGGCAGCACTGGTTTTCCCCATCCTGGCTAGGATTCCGTCATTGGACATCCTTGAGACCTAAATGAAAAGAGTCAGAAAACGTGTCCCTAACGTTTTCCTCTTGATCTAAGCGAACCAACCATATTTGGTTAGCAAACTGCCTAGGTAATGGGACTTTTTACCCATTAAGGCAGGTCACTCACCAACTGATTAATTTTCTAGCTGCAGGTGGCATCACTCGTCTCACAACATGCTACCTATTCCCAATCAGTTGGTGATGAAAACTGACTGATCCCAATCAGTACACCTGATAGTTAATCACTATCAGATGCCCCTATTTCGTTGGCAACTCCACCCAATGAGATCTTAAGTATTCATCCAGATTGATCCCCAATGGATATGACCTGGTGAATATCCCAAAATCCCCTAAACGTAGTTACTCCAAAACTTGGGCCAACCAATTTCCAATTCACTTCGCCTTAGGAAATTTTCCCCTAGCAATTCCAGGTAATCTAGCAGGCTGGGAATATGGGCAGAAATTCCAACACATCCCCCCTATTGCCTAGATTTACAGCGAGAAAAAGGACTGGGGCATGAGAACACTGCTTCAGACACTTGGTCAAATACTTCATTGGTTCAAGCAGAGTACACTCATCAATACTCAATGCTTCTTGGGATGACCTTTGGCATATGGCGTTCTTCCTCTTCCTCCTCGCTACTGCCTTCTCAGAGCGTGGTCCCCACAATCTACTGTTGTTCCAGGCTGATCAATTTACTTGTGATGATATTAGTCCTGGGATCCAGTTTCCCCCTATCAAGGTATATGACCCACTGTCATATTCAGGATTATTGGTACAACGTCCTTGATTTCCTGATTTTCTCCTTGTCCTAGACAGGAGTCTTTTGCTGTCAATGTTTGTTTCATGGCTCAATTAAGAATACTTATTTCTATTCGCCCTTGTTATTTATTTATAACCTCTTGGCTCAAGTCATTCCTAATTCTTCCCTTGGAGAGCTTATCCCATTAATTTTGAGATTAATTTCTCCAATCTTGGAGCTTAATGGATTGTAGAGTGCATAATGTCAACTTCCATATAAGTCTGACATTCCCCCTCTCATCCAGCTCATATGTCAAATTCTGAGTTGCAATACCAGCAGCTTCTGAATAGTTTTTCTGATCAAGACCTCCGTCTCTTCCAGCAGATGAGTTGGGATGCTCAGCGGAACCTCTTTTATGGTCCTTTCAAGACTCATACGCCTAGTCTGATGCCAGCGGCTAGTCCTTCCATTGAATTACTGAAAACGGTAACTAATCCCTCCAAAACCAGGCTGACTATCATTTTGAACAACTCTTGGCTGCTTCTTCATCTGCTGTCAATTCCAGAGTTGGATTTCGAAACTCTCCTAGATTTGGCTCCTTTTGCTGATGCTCCAACCTTTGTCATAGATGGTCCAGAGATTATGCCAGTTGCTCTTGATCACTCATTACTTGCCGGGTCAGACCTGCTTTCTGAG
This sequence comes from Massospora cicadina, assembly GCA_022478985.1. Taxonomy (NCBI): domain Eukaryota; kingdom Fungi; phylum Entomophthoromycota; class Entomophthoromycetes; order Entomophthorales; family Entomophthoraceae; genus Massospora; species Massospora cicadina. The sequence goes on along the minus strand of JAKSZP010005298.1, from coordinate 119,729 downwards.
TTCCTCTTCCAACTCAGTCAATATTACAAACCCACTGTTCTGGTCTCCAAGATCACCATCAGTAACAGTATTCACTTTGAGCTCCCCTACGCTGAACTCTGGGCTTAAATCACTGAGGCTTTGACCCTAGCGCTGAATCCCTCTGATTTTGATAACATTCTGGATTGGGATACTGCCGCTTATGCTCTTTGCTTTGCTGGCCAAGTTCTTTGAAGTTGGTCCATCAAGCTTCCAGCCTCACCTGGGTTCCATCATTCATTCAGCTTTAGCTTCCAAGAAGCCAGTAGTCATTGCTTGCAGGATGCAATCTGCTCCAAGCATGACTATCTCTTTGCTGGCGCTTCCTATTGGTATCTTCCGCTGATGGCGTTGATAGGGGCATGATTCAGCAACCCCCATCAAGCATCCCTTCTTCATTGCCAGCCCATATGTCCAGTGTTCTTGATGAAGCCTGTCATCAGGAGCTCAGAATTAATCTTCCAACTTCATTTTGTATCAGGAATATTTAGGGTTATTCGCTGATTGCCTCTTCTTATACTGTTGCTTTCCTCCCCGCTCTGGGGTTTTATAATTTGCTTCATCTGACATCTCAATTTCCCTTCCCCTAGTTTCTTTATCGCAGTGCTCTGCGTCTGCTCAAAGAATGTGGTTCCATGTTGGTCTAGCCCTTGCTAGCATCCACTCTCATATCAATTTTAATGGGCTGTTCATTCCTACTGCGATCCATCCTCCCTCCCCCAAGAAGTGACATAGGCGGAATTATCCCCATACCAAGGACAATTAAAAGAAATAAAAATTATAAAATTATATTGGCTTTTTCTCTATGAATTATAATCTTATTTTTTTCCCATAACTTTTATCAATTTTTTATCTTTATTATTCTTTATTCCTATGAGACTTGACCTTGTTTCAGTTCCACTGAAGGACTTTTCTTTCTCGTTGCAATCACTTTTGCAACCTATTCAATTCAAGTCTGAATCTAGTTTGATAATCTCACAGAGGAGATTAGTCTGCGCCCATGTCAGGGAGCAGTTGGGCAAGTAAGGTAAGTGGAGCAGGTGGAAGGCCCGCAGCCTCCAACGTTCAAAAACGCCCTGGAGAAACTGGTGGAATAGACAAAAATTTTAAAAAACTGGCAGTCAATATTTCCCCAGAAATACTCGCATGGCAAGCACGATGCAACCAGTACATCAACATGCCGCACTCCCAGCCACTTTCATCAGTGGAATATGGAGTCCGCATGTTTCTGGACATCCAACAAATGGCTTTATGGGAAAACTTTTGTGAAGATGTGCACACCTTTTTCCAACTGCAGTGTACGTTGCACCTCACTCCATGTCACGCAGTTGGTTGGACCTAGGTTTCAAAAACAAAGAGACAGCAGACAAGGCTGCTGTGGTGCATGTAGTGGTTGACCTCCCTGAAGGGCAACAGGTCATCAAAACCAAATGCACCAGATAGACAAAATCCAACCAAATTTTCCTCACATTTGACTTTTTGCCTACTACAGTAAAATGTGACATTTTGGAATAACACCTGAAAGATGGTCTCGCCATATATGGTGAAATATAATCTTTTGAAATGCAATGCTTCACGCTGATGCCACACCTGTGCACTGGCAAAGCCATCGCAGTTCTGACCCCAACCAAGGAGATCATGAAGGACCTAACCCAGATCCCGCACTCCACTTTTATTAATATCAAAGGGCATACCACCCACCCATTCTGGGTGACCGTGGACAGCGCGCCCCCCATCTGCACCCACTGTGACGCGTTCAGCCATAAGGCGCATGCATGCCCCACCAAGGAGGGCGTCACATTCCAAGAGCACCCCTCAGCGGCCATGGCTAGCAGAGAGGCACACTATAAACCAACTGTAAGCACCAAAGAGGCTTTCCCATGGGGAGCACAAGGCTGCTACCTACTGGTAAAGCCCATCTCCCCACAAGAGCAGAAGAAGGCCAAGCAGGCCCGCAGGGCCATGGCCAAGGAAGCGGCCAAAGCCACCACCGCTATCCCACAATCCCAACGCCAGGAGGACATCGAAACCTTCATGGTGGAAGCAAATTGAGAAACCATCATCCAATCAGATGGGGAAGCCCATGCCAATTGGGCCACCCAATCTGAGGATCCAATGGGGGATTCGATCTCACCCAATCATTGCAACCAAGCTCCAGTCAAAACTGACCTGGGGCAAATCTGACCAGAAAATTTTTTCTTTGACCAGAATGTTGATGCACTGCAATCACCCGCATCCGCACCACAAAAAATTCGTCCAACATTGGGGAAACAAAAAGTGAAGGCAAAAGCCAATGCAAACCTCTCTGCTAAAATCAACAAAAATCCTGATAGCATTGCTGCTAACACCCACACTGCCATGAAGGCCCATGGGGATCTAGAGGAGGCTAGTGGGCCTAGGTGCCCACCCCTCGCACCTAAGGTGTGATGGGGGAAACCTTCACTTTAGGGACGTTGAATATTGCCAGACTCAAGGCCTCACCATCCTGGGCTAGGAAACTGAGTTTTTTACAACAAAATTTACCCGTGGATATCCTGGCCATCCAGGAGTCCCACTGTCCATGAGGTTCCGAGGAGGCTTAGAAATCCATGCTCCTACCATCCCTATCCTTTTGGTCAGAGCACTGTGGGGTGCTAGTTCAGAGAAACAATCTCTTCAAATTTGTATCATCAGAAACATTCCTAAATGGCTGAGTTCTCATTGTCACTTTCTCGTGGGCCAATGTAGCACACGCAATTGTCAATATCTATGCCCCAAATGGTGCACACAAGCGTCAGGAATTTTTCTTGTTGGTCAAATCCCTCTTTTGCTACCCCCAAACCCATTCATAGTTGGCGACATGAACTGTTGGCTAAACACACCAATGGACCGGTGGCCTTCCTCACCCCACACCCCCCAGGGTCATGTAGAACTGTGCGTTCTAAAGGCCACCCTCAGGCTAATGGATGCGCTGCTGTGACATGCCCCGCTGCTCAAAAACATGATGCCCCCATGTCCACAATGGCCAATTAAGGTCCATGACCCGCATCAACCTTATCCTAACGCCGGCGAAATTCCAACCCCACATCTCCCACTTCAAAACAACAAAAATGGAATTCTCCGACCACTGACTGGTCTCAATAACCTACCACCTACCCACCACAGTGGCCAGGGCCCCACATTGGTGCAAGCTCCGCCCCCCAAACTCGCGTTGCCAGGATTTTCCACTTGGGTGGAAGAAGCAACTTTGACAAAAGAGTTTGTTAACATCATTTTGCGCGGACCCCATCTCCACATGGGCAACCTTCAAAGAGGATACCATCCACCACTCTCGCCACCTCTCCTCCAGATGCTCACAAGCCACATCAGCGATCATTTCACACGCTCTGGCAGAATTGGCACACCTGGAGTCCAATATCCCCACTACAGGATACAGCCCTGCATGGGGCCAGAAATGGGCAGAAGCAGCTGCCCACCTCAACGTGCTCAAAAGACAACACAAACATTGGGTTTGTGTTCAATACAGGGCCAAACGCATCACAAAGGGTGACAAGTGCACCGCATACTTTTTTAAAAAAATTTTGCACCACGCCAGAGCGTGGCCTGCACACAGGTGCAAAGATCAGACGATTTCACCACGGATAAGCCAGCCAAAGTGGCAATCAAAACACAGAAGTATTACTCCAAAATATACTGATCTGATCTAATTCAGCCAGCCGAAGTTACAGAATTTCTCAACTGAGCCCACATCTGCACCATTTCTCAATACCTGGAAATAATGAATTTAATTACTCCAAACAAATTATGGACAGCCATCCGCGGTGCACCTAACCAGAAATGCCCAGGCCCAGATGGCATCCCATATGAATTCTACAAAAAATACTTCAAATATATATCCCCACTACTTCTTGCTTCACTTAACCAGAGCCTTTTGGAAACGCGCCTCCTACCAGGAGGACATGAGGCCTTTACTGTCACACTTTTCAAGAAAGGGGATAAGCTAGACTTATCCAACTGGCACCCCATTTCTTTAACCAACACGGACACAAAAATTTTAACAAAAATCATGGCTAACCATTTAGGGATTATAGCATCTGCCACCATCTCCCCAGAGCAATTCAGCTTCATACCCAGAAGGTCAATTTGGGATAACGTGCACTCTGTGGCTAATGCATGTCAGTCCACAGCCTCTGGGGCACTTGTATTCTCAGACCAACAGAAGGCCTATGATAGAGTGAACTGGGAATACTTCAGGGCCTGCCTCCATCAATTCCGCTTACCCCTTCGCTTCATCAACTGAGTGATGCTGCTCACGGAATCTGCAACAATGGCAGTACGTGGCCCTGGCTTCCTAATGGAAGTAGTCCACCCTAAAGGGGCTTGCGACAAGGGGACCCCCTCAGCCCACTCTTATACAACTTCAGACTTGACCCACTACTGCGAAATGTGAACGCCCAACTCACTGGGGTCCATATGCCAGGCCAAGCCCCAGTCAAGATGATGGCGTTTGCAGAAGATTGTGTGGTTGGGGTGTCTAATAGTCAAGATGCACGCGCACTTGAAGCTCTCATCCAGGAGTATTCCCGGGTAAGTAATGCGGCACTGAAAGCCTCCAAAACAGAAATCATTCTCCTTGGTTGGTTTCAGAACTGCTGGGCCCCAGCAATAAATATCCAACCTGGCCCATCTGCTCACCCACGTCCTCGCCCTACCAGCTCAACACACACCGCCCCACTAGTGCTTCCCTTCATGAAGCTCCATACCATAGGACTGGTACGCCATCTGGGCGTGTGGATGGAGGCAGGCGGATATGTGTCAGCAGTAATGGAGAGCCATATTATGGACAACGTGACAAAGCGAATCGCCTCTCTCAGAGCCCACCCTACTTCCCTTACTGGCAGGGTAGTTTTAGCTAACTCTATGCTCCTCTCCAAAGTCTGGTTTGGAGCTCACGCCATCCCCTTCTCCCCAAGCTTCTTCAAATCCTTGTGTGCCCTGCTGCAAGGATGGCTTTGGTCAGGCCGCCCTCCACCAGTACGGCTAGAGGTCATGTTTGGCCCTCACCATCAAGGTGGCATGGGTCTGCTCGACTTCAGAGCCCATACTGCCAAGATCTTGGGTACCTGGATAGCGGCTGTCACCGCCCCTACGCTCCCCTCCCAACACTGGTTCCTCGCAGCCTGCTCCAACTTCTCCCAAGCTTTGGGCCTCAACAACCCATCAAACCCACACTCCCTGATGAAATACCTGGCTTCACACCCATCGGCCACAGGCCCTCACGGGACTAAAACCCACTACAAAAAAATCCTCCTCTCCATGTGGAGCGCTGAGTGGAGAATTTGTATTAGCGGACACACAGCCCAAAGAGGCCGCCCCTCTCCTCAGTTCACGAAAAAGGTACAGGGGCTACCCATCCAAGATGGCGTGATCCCCACACAGCCCCATGTCCTATCCAGGGTGGACTACCTGGACATGATGGACATCCCTTACTCCATTGAAACCCAAAAAACTATCTGGAAATACGCACACCATTCTCTGTTGCAGCCTCAAGTCCACTCCCATGTGTGGCGCTGCCTGAGGTGGGTGTATCATACAGCCGAGCACTATAACGCTTTACACTCATCCTGTGTCATGTGTGGCCAGTATGGAACGCTGTTCCACCGCCTGGAGAAGTGCCCTACCTCTAAAGTGATATGGCGCGAAGCTCAACGTCTGCTGGGCCAGGATCAAACGCATCCCTTCGGTCTGTCAAGAGATATGTTTGCTCTATCAATGGCCTCCTCCCTTCCACCCTCCCTCCATGCTTTGGTGGTTGCAATCGCCATGTGGACCATCCACACGATTGTCTTAGATGCCATCGCAGGCTCCACCCCCACCCTCCCAGAAGCTGTCTACAGATTCCAGTCTCATTTGGTGGACCACTTTCAAGCGTGGATGTTTGGATACCTCCCACCGCGTTGCTGACAGCTGGTCTCCTCCTGGTTCCCAGTCTGGTTCATCAAATCAGACCCCTTCCTCACCACGTGTCCAATTGTGGCTACGGCCCCATCACACGTTCCCTCCCCCTCCCCATAAGTGGCGTTCCTGCTGGCAACAAGAGATAGTATCGCATCTCTGGGGTGCCTTTCCTGGTACTAAGTTTTGTCTCTTCTAAATCATATTCGGAAATGTCTATCCCATGGTCAGCCTTCCCCACAATAAATTAAATTAAATTGACCTTGTTTCAGTTCAGCGGTCCATCCTTTTATTTATTGTTTCCCCAAACTGGGTCCTGGGTACTTAAACCTGTCAGTTTTATATGGTTCAGAGGTCCTTTTTTGGACTTAACCATCTAAATTGGTTTAGAGGTCCTTTTTTCAGACTTGACCTAATCATCAGGACATGACAAACTTAATTGTTCATTGGTCCTTTGGGAACACTTTTATTTTTTTCATCAATCCATCGCTTCATATACTTAATGTGGACTCAATTCAAGACTCTTCCATCCAAGAGATTCTTGATGGAATAAGTATCAGTCACTGTCTTGGAAATCACTTCAATTGGACCCTACCATAACGCATCTGATTTTTTCCTCTTCCAAAACCATGCATATTGTAATAGGCAACTCTTTCCTCTATTCAGTATTCTGCTAAGGCTGGTCAGTTCTTGTCGTCCATCAATTTTGCTCATATCCTTTTCTTCAAGGTTGTCTCAAATGATTGCAATTGCTTATTGATCAGGATACTCATCAGTCAGTTCAAATATTGATCAGTACTCATCCCTGACATAGGTTCCACCACCAAATATTAGATTGGTGGCATCCGGCCTTTCTTTCATTTAAAAACTCAAATGGCATCTTTACCATCGCCGTATGATGACTAATATTGTAGGTAAACATCACCAAACTCAGGTACGTTCCCCACATGGAAGTTCTTCCTGTGACTAGCTTCCTCAGTGTCGCAGCCAGCGTTCCATACACCCATTCTACCAGTGCATTTGTCTCCAGCTGGCAAGGCACTGACATAACTCCTTGGATCCCCATTATCTCATTTAATCTTGGGATCACATGAGATGTAAAGTTGGTCCTATTGTCACTAAGCAGGACCTGTAGACATCCATGCTGGTATACTACTTGATCCAGGATGAACCTCGCAGAACTTGTAGCATATACTTTCATTAGTACCTTCATCTCAACCCATCTCATCAGATGGTCAATGGCAACTATAATGTATTTGACTCCCCCTGTGCTCATCATCAGCGGTCCCATCATATCAATGGACAACATGTGCCAGGAAAATCCATGGTGGACCAGTCATTATCCAGTTGTATTCTTATGTGGTTTGTGCAGCTGGCACTCCACACAACAAGCTAGATAATCCGCAACATTGTAGTTGATGGATTCCCAGTAATAGTACTGGAAAATATGGTCAGTTGTCTTCCTCAGGCCTCCATGCCCAAAAAAATTGTGAGCTTCTTGCACTATCGCTGCTCTTTCCAACAATTTTGTGAATAATAAACTGCTTTTCATTGATCATCTTAAATACTTGTCCATCCATGGTCTTGGTGTTTTCCATCACTTTCTGAAGTGCACCTTGGATTTCTCAGGGCTCATCCCCAATTTTCCATCGACCATTCTCTGGAATAGCTCATTCACCTGCGGGTATACCATTTGGACCATTGGTAACTGCAATAAGCCATCCGTGTTCTGGTGAGAAGCCCCCACTTGGTGGAAAATCTCATAATCATAAGCTTGGAGCTTAAGTGACCATCGGGCCAGTCATCCTTCTAACTCTCTTAAATTGTGAAGCCATTGTAGTGAAGAATGGTCCATTACCACCTTTAAAGTGCGTCCCATGAATTACACCCAAAACTGCCTGCATGCATAAATGACCACAAGGCATTCCCAATCAGTCACAGTATAGTTTCTCTCAGTAGCTGAGAGTGTCTGGCTCACATACGCCATTGGATGTTTGTCCCCAAGTTTGTCTACTTGGTTCAGCATGTCACCAATCACCGTCAATAAAGCATTGTTTTGAATAATAAACTCCCAATCGAAATTTGGATATTTCAGAATCGGTGAATCTATTAAATACCAGCATAACTCATCAAAGGAGGCCTGGGCCTCTTCATTCCATATGAACCCTTTTTTTGGATCCTTCAATAAATGGAATAATGGCTTGGCTATTCAGGTGAAGTCTCAAATAAATCTTATATAGTATCCAACCATCTCAAGGAACACTTGGATGTCTCAGACACTCTTCAGTACAGCCATACATTCTATAGCTGTTATCTTCTGGGTTTGCAGCTGCAATCCACTGAATTTGATTATGAATCCCAGATATTCAAACTCTTTCTTAAAGAAGTGGCACTTCCTTGGCTTGATCTTCAGGTTAGCCGTGGACAGTCACTTGAATACTTCTTCCAAGTGGTGTAAGTGATCAGTAAATATCTTACTGAACACGTTTATATCATCCAGATATACCAGGACGCACAACAACTTCAAGTTACTTAATATCGCAACCATGGCCCTCTGAAACGTTGCAGGCGCATTGCATAGACACTGGGTCATCCTCGCCAGTTGGTATAGCCCCTGCGAGGTAATAATCATGCATTTTTCCTGGTCCTCCTTTAGCAAGTTGATTTGCCAATATCCTAAGATCAGATCCATTGTGGAGAAATACTTTGCTTCTCCTAAATGATCTAGTGCATTGTTGAACTTCAGTAGGGGATATGAATCCTTCTTTGTAATTTTATTCAGCTTTTAGTAGTCAACCACCACCTGGTTGGATCCATCCTTTTTCTTTACAATCAGAATCAGACTCACCCAGGGACTTGATGATGGAACTAGAAGCCCATGCTTCACTAGTTTGCTAATTTCATCCTCCACTAACACTTTGGCAGCTTTTGATCTTTGGATCAGTCTCATTATTATCAGTAAATTTTCCTCAATGTTGACCTTGTGGATCACGTTTCATGCACATCCCAAATTGTGGTCATCCTGAGCAAACACTTCCCAATACTTTTTGAATAGTTCGAGCACCTCCTCTTGCTGGCCTACTGATAAATCAGCAAGCTGCTCTCAATCAACCAATAGGTTGATGCTTTTGGTTACCCCAGCCAGTAATCCTATTTCATCAAGAGTCCCAAAATCGTGAAATCTTCTCAATTCGGCTGTCAAGATCAGATGAACAAATGCAATGATCTTATTCCTCTTGATCTTCATTGGTTTTCACTCAAATTTGCCAGGAGAACTCGAATTTCTCCATGGCCTGTAATTATTATCCCAGAAGCTACCCATGGCTCCACTCTGTACTTCTTCCAGAGGCTTCTAACCTCCCCATACAACAGCTCAGGAATCTCCAATGTCAACCCCATGTCGACTATCATCTGCAATCCTTGTGGTATGGTCCTCTCATTCTTGATCCTCAGTGGAATTCCCCAGTTCTCTAGGAAATCCACCAGCATTTTGCGTCACTTTCTACCAACTGCTTGGTACCAAATAGGAATAATGCCATTATTGTATATTAGATTGATGAAGTTGTTTCTCCAATTTAGTGAAGCTTTACCATCCTTCTGATATACCAATGATAACGTCTGACCCAATGTGGTCAATGTATTATCCTCAGAGTTATATTTAACTCCAAATTTCATAGAAATTCCGTTCTGATAAGAATGTCATAGTTTTGGTTCACCAAATTTATTGCTGGCGCAGATACCACCAATGACCCAAATCATAGTGGCAATGCACTATACGCTCCACAGGAGATGGTGGTGTTAGGCCCAGCTATCCCATATTCTTTCTTGTGTTCCAAGTCTGGAGAGATCTTCATCCTCTTTACCAGCTTTGTTGATAAAATATTGATGGGCGCTCCACTGTCAACAATCGCCCTCACCCGCACTCTGTTCACTTGTATGTCTATATACATATACTCAAATTTTGTAATATAGTGTTTACTGAGTGAATAGCGGCGTTATTAGCCAAATCTAGGGTGTGAATTATGATCTCTTTCTGCTAAGCATCACTTTTCAAAAATCAATTCAGCCTGAAATTTAGCTCCACTAAAGAGATTTACGAAAACTATTAGCAAATATGGCGGGAAACCCCGCAAAAGAACCCGCAGGCTATGCCAAACGAGCCAGCACCACCCCCAAACGAAGCAACCCTCGGTTACCCACCTCAGGGTCAACCAGAATCACCCGCTCTCAAGCAGCAGCCATGAAAGCAGGCACCACCCCCCAACCTGGAGCTACTCCAACTAGCGCCAGTTCACCTGATCGCACTTCTGCAACCTGCACGCCTAACAGCTCTGTGTGCGCTGCCTCCCACCAACCCGCTGGGCCCCCTCCAACCAAGGAGGCCATCACCCACGCTGTTTTAATGGCGTCTGCTCTTTGAATACAACTCAGCCCATCCAGACATTCACTTCCCCCATTGTGTCAGCTAATTCAGCCCCATCTATTATTGCTGACACTGTGTTTCCGGCTCCCTCCATGAGGGGCGATACCCAGCTACCTGGCCCCCAAATCCTCAGATGTAAGGTTGGATTAGCCGCACATTCTGGTTCACTAAGCACCAAATTGGGACAATCTACTCTTCCCATTGAGGATTCAAATGGTTCGGATTTTGGAACTTCACACCAGTTCCAATCTCACCCGTCCCATTTAAACCCCATAATCGGCACTTCTCAAGTTGGCACTTTATCTCAATATGCTGAAAACGACCAATTCACCAATCAGCCAATGAGTTTTGCCCACAAAATCACAGCAAATACTCGGGCTGAATTTACCCAAATAGATTGGGATGGTGATGAAACATCGCCCTCCTCCCAATTGGCTGGAGTTAATTCCAATCTGGATGGGACTCCCCAATTTAGCGAGGCCCAACAATCACCTGGCCCCCAAACCCTCGGATGTAAGGTTGGATTAGCCGCACATTCTGGTTCACTAAGCACCAAATTGGGACAATCTACTCTTCCCAATGGGGATTTAAATGGTTCAGATTTTGGAACTTCACACCAGTTCCAATCTCACCCGTCCCATTTAAACCCCATAATCGGCACTTCTCAAGTCGGCACTTTATCTTAATATGCTGAAAACGATTAATTCACCAATCAGCCAGTGAGTTTTGCCCACGAATCACAGCAAATACTCGGGCTGAATTTACCCAAATAGATTGGGATGCTGATGAAACATCTCCCCCTCCCAACTGGCTGGAGTTAATTCCAATCTGGATGGGCCTCCCCAATTTAGCGAGGCCCAACAAACCGCCCCTCAATTTAATATGACGCCAGCAACTTCTGTAACATTCCAGAAACAAGGGAACTCCGCAAACTTGTCCAAACCACCAGCTCACACTCAACCTGCAATTGCAGCCCAAAGCAAACACAAACGTACCAAAGGAGCCACTGGGGCGTGGCAAAAACCTCTGGCACCAACGCTACCCAAAGCTGATCCCCGTGAAGTGGCGTTTATTGCTGATGTTAAGAAGAAATGGGCCGAAACTAGAGTGCAAAAAGCTCTACCTCGCTCAACCCTCTCCCACGCAATTCGCCTTTATTATGGGCATAACCCTGTTGAATTCTATACAGAGGATTACTTCTCATACTTTGCAGCGATTGCGGAGACATTCCCTATTAACACCACCATCCATGAATCAGTGGAGGGCCACTACATCGACGTGGGCTTCACTGAAGCTGCCCTTGATGACCATGCTGCCACCCTCCAGGTCATTATTCCACGCGGATCTCTTCGCATCTCCTGCACACGCTCTCACCTGGAGAAAATTTCATGGGTTACTTTTTCCAACCTACCAACGACTGTTGATCCTGAGTCTTTTAAACTGGCACTCCATCGTGGTTTAATGGAGTTTGGGTCTGTTCTTTCAGTGGACTTTAGCGTCCCCTCTTACTATGCTACCACTTAAAGAGCTCGCACTGCTAGGGCGTCGTTCATCCCCTCACCCACTGTATCCCGCAACATTGAGGTTATTCCTCGTGTGGCGGTAGTTGGGGCATGCCCTGAGATCTTCTTTGTCGACCCTGATCAGGCGCGCCCCCGGTGTTCATGGTGTAACGCCCTTGGACACTTGTATAGTGGCTGCACAGCTCGAAAACAAGCCCTCTTAGCCACCACCCAGGGGCCTAAACCAGGCCAAAAACGATCCCACGTGGCTGCAGCAGCAATTCCACAACCCACACAATGGGTTCCCGTTCAAGACCTGTCCCCTGAGGCCTTACGCCTAGCAGTTGAAACAGCTAACCCCACTATTGGTATGGGATACCTTCGCGCTCATGCCCCCCTTCCAGTGGGCACCCCCTCCAATCTCCCAGAGTCAACTCCCTCTCTCACCAAGCGCAAGGCATCTCCCACAGGGCGCCCCTCGTCAGCCACCCCTACTCAGGGCTCCGTGGCACCCCCACCAACCTCCACCAGCGATTTATCGCATCAACCCTCAGCTCCCAATGGAGCTATGCCCACCAGCATGGACTGGCAACCTGCGGCCTGCGGTAGAAGTGCCACCTCAAAGAGTCCTACCCCAACCCCACAGTCCATTTCGCGCGGCTCCTTTGCAGTGTTGGAGGAAGTGAATATGGACTCAGACTCATCAAATGGGGACACCGCGGAGGTCGCCGTTGAGCATTCTCAGGTCCTTCCCCTGCAACGGAGCAGGGCAGCATCCTAGGCTGGCTTACTGGGTCCTCCGCCCCCCACCCTCTCCTTCCCCTCAGAATCCTCGACGCTCCTCACAGATTGCAGCTAATAGTCAAGTTAAAGGACTCAAAACTAGTTGCCTCACAGCAGCAGGTTTAAGCGCTGACAACCCCCAGAACATGGAGGAGAACAGCTATGAGTCCCCATGGCAGCACCCTGGCCCTGCAATCCATCAACGCGAATGGGTTGCAGGACTTTAGGCGGAAAATCCGCCTCCTCCGCAACTTCAGGTCAGCACAAATTGACATCGCTGCTGTCCAGGAGCCCCATATCCTCCCCCACGAACAATCTGCATGGAATGAACAGTTTGGAGGCAACTCCTTCTGGACAAACCATGCCGCCCTTATTGTTTTGAATCCCCGGGTTAAAACCCATTCTTTTTCACAATATCTAGGTGGCCGCCTCATACTGGCCAAACTCACCACTCCTGACTTCTCCTTCTTCGCTGCAAGCATCTACCTGCCTAATGCAGGTCAGGCGCAAAATCGGCTCTTGGAAGAGCTCCTCCAACTCAATCTCCCACGGAATACAGTCCTCTTAGGAGATTTCAACACAACCATAAGTCGCGTCCGTGACTCTTACCCCCCTGCAGCAAAGGAACGCCCTGGATCAAGTTGCCTCCAGGATTTCCTTCGCCTGAGTGGCTTTATGGATGCGCTTCCACCCTCCGCGTCTGGCCTAGGTTGCATGACTAGGATCCAGTATGATGGAGGAGCTTTCCAGTCAGCGTCACGCATAGATATGGCACTGATTGGCCCCCTGCTAATTGGCCGCGTCTCCTCTCCCATCTCTCGTGACAACCATCTGAGTGATCACAGGTCACTCACCGTTGTCCTCACCACCACACTTAGACCGTCGCGTAGGTTCTGGCCTAGGGTTGCCCCGGCTCTTCTCAACAACCCCTTCACTAAGGAGAAGCTGTCTATGACCATCCAGGAGACTCTCACCTCCCCCCACCCCACCTGCTTGACCACAAGGCTAAATGGGCGGTGACCAAGGAGGGCATCACCCGCGTTGCTTACAACTGTGCCAAAGCCCAGATGACTGCAGCTCGCGCCAGAGTCAAAAGGGCGGAAGCCAGAATCAGACATCTAGAGCGAAACTGCCAGCCTTCGCCCTCTCCCAGATGGTTGGAAGACTGGAAAGTGGCGCAGGAAGCACTCCGCTTGGAGCTCACACTGAAGGAAGAACGGGCAGCAAACTTTACAACATCTCGTTACTATGCTCAATGGGAACGCCCCACCCGCTTCTTCTTTCAGAAACAGAAAGCCCGGTCAACAGCGCAGGATATTACTGCACTGAAGATTGGCACTACAACCACTTCAGACAAGGAGGAAATCACGCAGGAACTACACCGCTTCTACTCCAGCCTCTTCCATGCAACCCAGGTGGACCCATCGGACATCCAAGACTTCCTGTGGCGGGCTCCAGAGCCGCCCATTGACCCACGGGCTGATGAGGCTCTTACTGGCGCCTATTTCCATCCAGGAGGTGATGGAACACCCCCTTCTGAAATCCCCACGGCTTAAAGCCCCAGGCCCAGACGGAATACCCTTTGAGGTGTACCTTCTGGAACCTGAAGTGATAGCCAGAACCCTCCGCGACCTCTTCGCTGCACTCTTGGTGAATGGCGAGGTCCTCCCGACTCCAGAGGCTCAATCACGACCCTCATTCACAAGAAGTCAAACCGTGAGAACCTGGCGAACTGGCGCCCCATAGCGTTGATCAACACAGACCACAAGCTCTTCAAGAAGCTTCTGGCCAACCGCATCACCAAATGGGTGTCACCTCGCCTCTCCCCATCCCAGTACGTTTTTATTCCGGGGAGGTCGTTATGGGACAACTATAATGACCTTCACGTGACTTTGACTGCTAACTCTCGTAAGGTGAATGGCTTTGTGGCTCTCCTGGATATGGAGAAAGCATATGATCGGGTAGCCTGGAAGTATATTGATGCTTCCCTGGCCCGCTTCCATCTCCCACCCGCAGCTAGGCGCTGGATATCAGCGCTCTATGACCAGCTCCACACCAGAGTCCTGGCGCCAATGGGTTTCACAGTGGCAGTACCAGTTGGACAAGGTCTCCGGCAAGGGGACCCCTGAGCCCTATCCTTTTTAACATCACCCTTGACCCCCTCTTGGCCTCCTTACAGGACAAGCTAACAGGGATTCTGGTCCCAGGTAAAGCCCCCACACGCACCATGGCATTTGCAGATGACACTGCCATTGCATTTGGCTGCCCTGGGGATGTTGCCCTCGCTGCTGTGACCAGAGAGGTACACCAAGGCGTCCAACGCCATGGTCAACACCTCCAAGAAAACAGTTGTACAGGTCGGCTCCCCCACCTTCCCCCCACCATTTGGTATTGAACCTGAGCGCGGTACCTTCCGTCACCTGGGCGCTCACCAACTAACAAGGAGTTGCGCTAAAAGACAATGAGGACTTGCTCCTTGCAGCAGTTAACTCCAGGATTGCCAGCTGGAACCGGCGGCACATCACCCCCCAGGGTCGAGCTCTGATGGCCAATGTGTTCCTTCTCTCCAAAGTCTGGTTCCTAGCGCACGTCTGCCCATTCACAGATGCCTTTTATACGCGGCTCAATGTACTCCTCCGCTGTTGGATCTGGGGCTCAAACTATCCACCAATGGCCCTCTCAACCATTTCCCGACCCTGCAATGAAGGGGGCCTAGGGCTTCTGGACACGCGATCCCACGCCACCACAATCTTCCTGAAGTTCCTATAGCCGATTGTCTGCTGGGACGCGACCCCCATGCCCCAATGGGCGCCCGCCCTCCGCCAGTCAGTGTCAGCAGCTCTGGGTCTTCCTAGAGCATCTCTGACCTCATTAGGGGAGTGGCTCACAAACCACCCAGGCCATCGCCTAAAACCATCCTCATCCCCCTACTGGAACCAGGCTCTCCTTGCCCTGAAACGAGTAGGCGCGCGGATCCACCATGCCTTCCCATACAGAAGGGAAGGCCCTGGCCTCAGCCCACGTCGCCATGCAATTGTGCACAATGGACAAGTTGTCACAACTCGCCTCAACCCCCAAGATCGTCCTACCATCCGCCTAAGACTCCTTGAGCTCCTCCCTCCCTCCGTGAGATTTGACCTTAAGGAATTGTGGAAGGACGTCTATCACCCCATCCTGTCAGCAAAGGTGTCCAACACCTTATGGAGGGTGCTCCACTGTTCATACAGGACAGGGGACCGGACTGGCCCTACCTTCCAGCACCGAAGCTGCCCCCGCTGTGTGGAGCCTATTGACTCCCACCTCCATCGTTTTTTCACCTGTCCAGGTGTCGCCGCATTTTGGCCAAAGGCCCGCGCGCTCCTCCATGCTCAGCCCTGGTCTGGACACCCTGTGCAAGACCTCATGTTTGAGCAGACATTGCCTGGTTGCCACCGACCCCTCCATGTCCTCGCCTATGCCACAGCCATCTGGACCATCCATAACTCCTTCCTTCATGCTGCCTTTGACCAGCAGGTGTGGACCCTTCCACACATGATCACCCACTTTCAGGTACACTTTGAGATGGCCCTGAAGGTCTGCACTATGTCGCCAACCCTCCCCCGCTCAGTTGTCACTGCAGCACGGCTCTGGCGCGCAAACCCCCTCCCTTTCTCGATGCCTCCTCCTCCCTTCCCTCGCCTCAGGCTCTTAGGAGCCCAGGCGTAATTCAATAAACATCGATGAATCCCCCCTTGGGTTGGGACCATCTAGTACTAAAAAAATAGGGTGTGAATGATTTGTGACAATAAATCAGGAAATGATTCCTTTATCACGCTGAGAGGGATAGATAAATTGGCCTCATCTAAATGGACATCAGATAATTCTTCAGGATTCTTGGTGGTTCAAATCTTGTCCGCCAGTTGTCAGGCATATGGCCATGCAACTTCCTTAATTATCTCGAGATTGATTCTCTTTGCCCCAACTCTGGTCACAGAATTTACATCCAAATTGACCACTTTATACAACTGATCCTGCTTGTCATCTACAAACAAATTGCTGAAATCAATTTCTTCATTCATAATGTTAGGAGGAACAGGTTTCTCCACAGCTCTAGACTGTTCTCTGTCTAGGCTGTGGGCCCTTTTCCCAAATCCTTGACGGCTCCTGTCTCCTTGGCCTGGACTACGTTGATCTGATCCTTCAGCTTCTTACAGTGCACGGTGAAATGTCCTTTCCCACCACATTGATAGCAGACCTTTTCCTTCTTGTTTAACCGTCTGAATTCTTTGGGCTTATTCCCCAGCATGGTTCAATTGGTCGCTTCTTTAGCTCCTTCATTTCCCTTCATGGGATTCAGATTTTGTACCAGATTAGATTTGAAGCTTCTATCTGTGGCATTAAATGTCACTCCCAAAATCTTTAAATTATCTAACATTTGCAAGGTAGTTATCTCCATCGTGAACACAGATGACATCATGCGATGCAAATCCAATGGGGCCAAAGGGCCTTTTGCAAGGCGATTTAAGCATAAAAGTCATTCAATACATTCGCTCTGACCAGAATCTGTGACTCCTGGTAAAACCAATCCGCGAAGCTAGCTAGAGACTTGTCTTTATGGAACTGGATTCCCATAAATTCCTGCTTTCATTTCAACATGCATGTCAGACTCCCAAACTCTTTCATGATGGTCACCTTTGCCTCAGCATACGACCAGCTGTCCCCCTCCAGGTGAGGTAACACTTTGTTCTGACAGTCAGTGTCTAGGCAATTCATGACTGTCAATGCTTTTTGACAATCCCCATAGCCATTCATGGTCATGTCAAACAGTCAGAAAAACGCTGAGGCGTTATCCTTATGGAACGTTGGCAATTTCAGCATTGCCCTAAATTCCTCTGAGCTATTTCTGGCTGATTCTCTCAGTTCAGCTACTTGACTGACTTGAGGAGTGACTTTGGGCATCATTTTCAAAATGGCAGCATATGCAGGTGGCATATTCCTTGGGGTATTTGACTTCCCAAGTATCGTGTGTAAGGACTTCTTTCTTTGGCATTGCTTGCCATATTGGGCTCACAAGCACATTTGTGAGCTTTAAGTTCCTCCACCTGTTTGATTAATCTTTCTATATCCACACCAAAATTTCTTAAATGAACACGACCCATTTCTCACTCCATTTTCAGGTATAAGACCTCTCAAATGAGGTCCTCTTCCTTCTTCTTCAATGAAGTTACTTTCCTTAGTAACTCATTTCTGAAGCTTGCAACATTCTATATTACTTCCTCCACCATGGCAACTCATTCTTCAAAGCTGCGAACTCCCAATGTTCTGCTGACTTTAAGGCATTCTGGTTTACAGTGGCTAACTTAGTCCACAGTTTGAGTAGCTTGTCTTTGTATGACAGTCTTATAGATTCTTCAACTCAACTACCCCTTTAGTGAGCACCAACTTGTAAAAATTTACTTAAGTTAGGTTATTATTGACAACAACCCTAGGAGCCTTTTTACTGCACAGGTTGGTTTCCTCATGCACTTCATTGTGTTGTATAGTAGAATGAATTATTAATTGATAATAGTGTATAGACTATTATCCATAGTTGATTATGAATTATATTTTGGCCCAACGCTTGGTCAGTATTACTGATTAGATACTCATGATGTCATACTCATAGGGATTTGTTCCCTTGATCTTATCTACCTGATCTTTGCTGAGATACCCTGGTGACAGTCTCTTTGGTCCAACACACAGTCAGAAGCTATCCTCAATTGTGACTCCTTCTTCTCTAGATCCCTGCTCAGATCTTTACTTTTTTCTCTAAGAGTCTTCCAATTATTGCACTCAGCAATAATATCCTTGAGACAGAATAGCACAATGGAAGCTGATGATAGTTTAACTATATACCAAATGGATAACTTAAAACTTAATAACTTGTTCTCTGACTTCTTTTTATTATAGTGAACCCTAGGGAATATATAGTGGGGAATTTGGCTGTCTAACCCTCAGTTGACACCTCTTCAATGAAACGCCAGCCATTGCCATTGAATCACCCATCCTTGTCTTGGCAGCAATGGTGTGAAAATTTATATGACCACATTATCCAGCTTGTGAATTATTTAAACTTCAACTAATTTAAAATAATTGGTTCAACTATTTAATTTAGCTTATTGATTAAGCTTTGAGATGTTGATCAATTATTCCATCTCTTTGGCAATAATCAACAATTAAATGGTTGATCATAATTTTCATAGGATCATATCTGATAATAATTACAGTTACAATTTTGTTAGGGATTGTTGCCGACAATTTAGAGATGAGTAAATTGACTCAAAATGGGTAATTACTTATGCCAAATCGTTGGGTTTGGTAGCTGGATTGTGGGCTGATATAAATAGTGATTTAATTATGATATTCCTCATGAATACCAGATGGAACATTTCCCAAAATTGAACCAATATATCTTTTCTGTCAGCTAGGTGTGCTGAGTCCAACATAGATATCCTTTTTCATCGGCTAGGCATGCCAAGACCATCATGGATATCCCTTTTTGTCAGCTAGGCATGCTGAGAATCATATGGTTACTATGAATACCCCTAACTCATGTCTTTCACCATTTTACCTTATAAATATTCCCTCATTTTACTATTAATAAACACCTTAGTACTGTGAATACTTTAATGTTTTCAATTGTGGATTGTTTACTTCAAAGTGAAGTTATGAAGAAGCCTTCCCATCAAATACTCTCTTTCTGCTCAGTGTAACTTTCTGAGCCAAATTACACGAATTTATAAAACAAATCAAATTCACCCATAGTAGTTTCGCTCCAATATCATCAGATTCTCCGCTGGCTGCTCCAGCGTGGGGCAGCGGCAAAACTCCCCCGCCATTTTCCATCCAGCAGGAAAATGTGCTAGGACTGGTTCACCCAGTCATTCCAAACCTATGGGCTGATTTGTTCCACCCAAGGACCTGGACGCCCACCTTTCTCATACCCAAGTGGTACCACGCTGCCCCCTAGTGCTCCCCCTGGAGCAACATGCGCTACAGCCTAAGGGTTGAATATGGGAAACTATTCCCATACCACGACCAAGCCAAAATCAAAATGGCACAGGCGGTGATGACACCCACTGGCTTTATCTATTTCTGCCCCTACAAGGGGTATTTCAACCTCAGCTTCACCTGTGAAGCTGATGCTGCCACTGCAGCAACTGTGCCCCTGGTATTCCAAGGCACCCCTCTCCCCACAACTTGGACTTGACTCCCAGCAGACACCACTTTGGTGGTCCAGTTTGCTGGCCTGCACACCCACCTCTCCCCTGAAGTGCTCCACAAGGAGCTGATGGACAGTTTGGCAGCCTATGGCTCCAACCCATCTTACAATTTGTGGTCCCAAATGGGGCCACACGACTTGCTGGGCCTCAGGCATATGCCACAATAAGCCCTGAAATTAATAAAATTGTGGTGGCAATTCCGCCACACACTGTTATTCCCTCAATGCCCAACCATCCATTTTGGGCCCATGTCGAGGGCGGGCAGACAATCTATCCATCATGTTTTGAGTTAGACCACTTGAAATGCAAGTGCCCCTACTCAACCACTTCAGGTAGATCAGACAACTCATCCGCCAACCTCCAATCTGCTGCCCACCCTGTACAATTCCAGGCATGGGGCACAATCCTACCTCCTCCACCCCAAAGTTTGTTGCTGCAGCTACACCTTCAGCCACCAATCAGCCTCCTCCTCACCCCAATGCCATAATTAATTCCTCCAATCAAGCATCAGATTGGATCCCATTTTGATCCCATGCTTCCACAAATGAATCAAACAAACCTCAACTGTACGCTGATTCCCCAATCCAATTTAACCAAAACCCATGTGAATTAAAAGCTGAAATTGACAAATCAGGTAATTTCATTGAAGAACCATCTCTGCAGATAGAACAGTTCATTAATGCAGAATGGGACGCCAAATACCCCCTTGACTTTATACCCCACAGCCAAATACCAAATCATTTTGCAGTGATCACCAGCTTGCAGTCAAAGCAGCTGCAACACCAGATTGTCATCCTCTGCGTAAAGCTGTCACTAAATCAGTAGCAATACTCAAAGGAGTAGTTCCACCTCCTGTTATCCCCGCAACCTTAACCCCAAAAAGCAAAATATTGATAACAAGTATTACAAAAATGCAAACAATGCTATCCAGAACGTGGCAAATATATCATGGAATCCAAAAGCAAAAATAACCTGAACCAACATTGCCACGTTCGTTCAACTCCCAGACACCCAAATTAAAGCTGAAAAAGCTTTAACCGAATATCTCAGTGCCATTTAACTATCTGGAAATTTTCATGAAATTCCAATTATTAGAGATATCGAACCACATACCACAGATGCCCCAACGCCATTACTGACAGCCGTGACATGTACTCTACTATGGGAGGAAGAAGCTGCTGCTGAAGAGGCTGCTGAAGACGAGCCCCCAACCCCCCCTCCCCTTCCACCATGGAGGGATAAGCGGCTTCCGCTGCCCACCTGGTTGGTCAGTTTTTGAAGCGTTTCACTCAATCCACTCATTAGGGCGTTTTGTTTGAACCAAATAGTTACGTTTTTTAGTATATTTTTAGTTTTGGTAATGTCTGTCCCCTGGTCAGCTTGCCTCGAATAAATAATAAGAAGTCTTCCTGTACAAGTGTCAACGCCAGAGTGAAGCTGAAGTCACTTAAATCCTTATATATTTCCAGAGTGAGGCTGAAGTCACTTAACCTTTTATATTGCCAGAGTAGGGCCAAGGCTACCCAATTATCTGAACTCAACTAGGATAATTGTCTTCATACAATTAGAAAATTTGTATTTATTCCCAGAGTCAGTAGTTAAGCAAACCTGTGCATCAGTGAAAACCCCGCGGTTTTTACATGTGGTACTCACTACAGGGGCTGAGTCAAGTCTATGAGAAAATAATAACGCCAAATTATCTAACTAAATATAAAACATTGAAGAAACAAAGAAACAGGATCATCAGCAGACCACCAGGGAAATATCCATTTAGAGGCTGGAATGCTAGTGGATCCCCAATACATCCATCTATCAACAATTGGAGTAAATGAGAATGCCGTAACAATTTATCAACTACCTTCAGAGTGAATCTGAGAAAATATACCCAGCATCAGTGATATCTTGATGAGAGGATTCCAAATTTTGCTGACCAATACCTTAGACTGAAGCTGTGGATTATTCCACCACACTACCAATCAGGAAGAGTGAAGACAACACTTCAAAAACTTCCTTAATATGATCACTTCAACATTAATAGGATACTTGCAGAGCATTGGTAATATTGGCGATTATATTATGAAATATGTACAGCCAACTACCCAAAACTTGAGAGCCACCCCAAGTACAACAGCAGGCAGTGAATTGCCAATCTTGTTGAGTATACTCAAAATAACAGCGTACAACAGCAGGCGCTGATGTGACCATTAGATGTCAGTTTTCAGTAGATTCACGCTGGTTTGGATTCCACATCACAGTGTGTCCACCAATCAAACACCCAAATCAAGAGTCTGGTGGCCGAGCTGAATACAAAACTTTGGGGGATAGTTGAAGAGATCATCAACCAAATCAGGTTCAATTACTGATGGAAACATGATGTGGATAAGCACTGGCAATTAGCTGAATCAAATATCGCTGATTTGATTTGAGCTCAGGAGGCAGCTGTGCCAATGGCTGCAGCCAAAACTGAAACTCACATGGTCATGCTCAATTTAGTCAAAGGAAGACAGGAAATTAAGAGTACCATCAATGATATGGAAAGAAAATTTTAATGACTCAATAAAGAGATGAGAGCTGAAATCAATAAGCTTCACAAAGAAATAGAAATTGTCAACAAGAATGCATTAGAATTGGCAACTCAATATGAATTAGATTCATTGAAACTCAAAGTCATTAAATCAGATGATGAAATGTCCAAATACAAAAAAGAGAACCGAAAATTTTTGAGCATTTATTCCATGTCCAAACCCAAGAGGGCAAGCTTCAGAAAGAAGTTGAAACCCTGAAAGCAACTTTACAGGAGGAATTTTGATAAAATTTGTTAACTTCAGGAAAACAACTGAAAACGCTTGGCTTGGGAAGATAGAATCCTGAGACAATTGGATGACCTCAAAGACTCTAAGTGTACTTGTTTACAGGATGAGTACCATGAGGCGAATTTATCTGAGGAATCAGCATCCATTGAAGCAGAGAGTATCGCTGACAGCACCATCCAATCTGTTTGGGAAATGCCCCCAACCATTGCAGCACTTCCTGAAGTAACACCCAAAGCAACTCTAGCATCTGCTCAAATCCTGATCAGAAGTACTGGCCTAATTATTGCCAAAGATTTCAAGAGTACTCTGAAGTTGCCCACTTTCCATTGGGATAATGCTCCTGCCTTCTTCTGGTTATTTGAAATAATGATGTATGGTTATAGTGACTGACAAAAAGCTGTCACCGTTGTAAATTTTCTCGATACTTTGTGCCAAAACCTAGTTTTGCCTTACCTTTGTGGGGAGAACTGGAGTTACAAGGAGGCGAAGGAGGAGATTCTGACCAAATTCAGTAGTCCAGATAAGATGGCAGCTTGGAAACAAGAATTCATGGGCATTTAATTTAAGAAGGACGAAACAGTGGGTGCATTCACCAATCGTTTCTATGAGGAAGATCAGCTCCTCAATGGGGCCAACATGATGACCAATTTTGATGGGAGAATTGTGATGCAGAATGCGTTGCGCCCTCATTGAGAATTGCGCCAAATGATGTCATCCACTTTGACCAGTAAATACACCATTGCTCAAATGGTAAAACACCTAAAGGTTCTATCAGCAACGTTTGATGCACTAAATTGGACATATAAGCCAAATAACCAATCAAACAACAATAAGGGACCAGGACGATTCCCTGACAAATCCAGAGATTTTAACAATCATGGGAATCAAGATAAATAGAATGAAGGAACTAGACATTTAAGCCTTGGTTAACTTGCAATAAGTGTGGACAGCCTGGTCATTTCGCAATAACTGTGGACAACGCAAACCAAAGGATCAGGTTTACTTAGTCCAGCATAAGTATAAACAGAAAACTTCTGACAGGCAGGGAAAAGACCATGTGGTCTAGATGCGGAACAGTATAGAACTGCAGGTAACCAAGTTCCACCGGATAAATCAGATGGTTTGGACAAGTCAGGTCTATTTGTGGATGAGTCTGAATTAGATCCCCTTCATCAGTTTGTGTACCAAGATCTAAACGCAATAACGAGATCAAAATTGAAGGAGATTGCCCCTGAAATTATACAGGAGGTAGCTCGCCTGTATTCCCAACAGATGTGGAGAAGGTCCAAAATGCCAAAGATGAGACAGACTTATTGAATACCAAGCTAGACGGAGCTTATGTATCAATTCCAATTAGTACAATCCAAGAAACGTTCCCTGATATATCAGCTCAGTTAATTCATACCCTGGATTCAGCCAATAAATCTGTTATACATGCAGTAAACAATAGCTCATCTTATTTTTCCAAGTGCACATATATGGATATTTTGGTGAACCAAATCCACTTTAGAGCAATAATCAACAGTGGAGCGCCGATCAATATAGTATTGACCAAATTAGTAAAGAAATTAAAGGCCAAACCAGATTTGGAGCACCAGAAGCAGTATGGGATGGCAGGCCCTGACTCTACAACTTCCTGTGGGCATATAGCGCTCTACCGATATGGTTTGAATCCTTGGTCATATTGGCGCCAGCTATTGTTCTAGCCAACCAGAATTATGACATACTCATTGGCACTGACTTCATGCAGAAGTATGGGGTCATATTTGATTTTGAAGAAGACACTTTGACGATTCTGGGGCAAACATTGCTGCTGGTCTATCAACGTGAAGAGAAAGCACCCCTCAGTAGATGGAATAATATCATCAATTTAGTCTATAAAGATGGAATACTATCTATCAGTTACAAATTATTTGGAAGAAAAGCCCAGAAATTACCTAGATATGTAAACGAGAATCGTGGAATCCTGATATGTTCTAAAAAAGACGTTGTAATTCAGCTGGAAATGCAGCAGATCATAGAGACTGAACTGACTTTGGAGATCCTGGAGCAATATATTCAGAAATCAAAGCTCCTTGGCAACAATCGAGGATCAAACCTTGGGTAGCCCCAGAAATTTTAATCCCTGGTCATGAAGAGATTTGGGTTCTTTTAGCCAATCTAGGAAAATCTCCAATAAAGGTCAAATAACACCAGGTGGTTGCATTCACCCAACTAAAACTGGTATCAGAGATTCATTCCTTCCACAAATTTGGTGAATTGGATGAATTGGGACTTCCAAAAGAAAACAATGGGAATATTCATATGCTAATTGAATGGGATCAGTTAGCCAGATTAATGGAGGACCAGAAAGATGAAGTTCTGGCCTTATTTGAGAAATACCAAGTTATTTTTGCTCAGGATGACCATGATCTCAGGTGTGAAAAGGATGTTTTACACTGAGTCAATACTGGGGATGATGGGCTGATTCAATTGAGGCCTATTTGACAGTCCAGGGCAGCAGAGGCAGTTGTTGCTGAGGAGATTGAAAAACTCTTAGAGCATGAAATGCTTGTACTGTCATCCAGCCCATGGTGTAAGTCTCGTGGAACGTCCTTTAGCTCTCGATCAGGTCATCTTTCCATTCCCAAATAAAAAGACAATGAAGAGGATGGCAGTACATCTCATCACTCAGGGTGATCTCGCTCATGTAGTAGATGAGCGATAGGTGACAGCCCTTCCACTTCAGATTCCACCCTCAGTACCCACACTCACCTCAGAAGAACTGTTGTGGGGAATTAGTGAAATCTGTGCCAAGATTATCAAATTGAAATTGTTCAGATCTAATTTGGGTGGTAATCTGGCTGATGGCCAAAATTCAAATGACTGTAAAAGCATGAAGAATGAGATTTTAGTTGGATCGCCTGACAGTTCCAATTTGATCACTAAGCTAGTAGAACAAATATTGGGTGTCATCAATGAGGGTTCAAAGCCTCAAATAGTAATTTGGGCATTGCAGCCAATGTGCTGCTATTGACCAAACAAATGGTTAAATGACTGAGCGTGGGCAGGTTAGCCATCCTGAACCCATTCCCAACCAAATGGACCCGTCCCTGTATGGGATGGCCCTAGGGAATTCCCGTCACTCATTGGGCCAAATGCCACCGTGCTAACTATCAGAAACATAGTCAAGCCCTGGTTCAGATGTTTGAGTTCAAACTGACAGAGACTCAGCCCGCCATCAAATTTTGTGATGTCAGTTCCCAAAGAATAAACCCACCCATTCCTGAACAATTCGCCAGTTAGGTCAAATTTGAGGGCCCCACCCCATCCTGTCACTACCTAATTGACCACTATTTAATCAGATTCATGGCACTGAGAAAATTGTTGGTCGTTTTCTTACTTTCCTTTCTAAATAAAATTTTACCAAAAAACCAAATTTTTATTTTTCCTTTTTGACTGCATCCCAGATGGCACTTCCCTGGTGGCCCATCAGCCCGCACTCCAGGTGGGCTTTACCAGTTCTCCTGGTCAATATAGCTCCCTCCATTGTCAATTGGGTTCAGCGAGTCTGATACTTTTGGCTCTATAACCCCGTTCTCATGAACTTCTGGCAGTAATACATGGGGATTTATATGGCCTTATGTCCATCAATGGAAAGAAAAATTCATCTCCTTCTCACCCCCAATGAGATGGCCTCACATGCCAAGAATCTCGTCGAGACTATAACAGTAATTCCACCCCCTGCAGCAAGTCCTACTAAGTGGGGAATGGGTTCAGTGTGGATTGTCGCACAGATACTCCTCACCTTGTTGTTGCACCACCACTTCGTGGTTTCACTTTTCCTGGCTCTATATCAAGTCGTACAGTTGGCAATGCCTCTGGCATTCTGGCTTGCTTTTTGGGTGCTCACGCATCCCAACTGACAGGCTGGTCTAAACTTCTTCTGCCATGACACATGGGCGAGTCCTATATTAATAGTTAAAAAGAAAGATGGTTTTAATTAAGTTATAAATAGATTACCAATGGTTAAATAAAATTTTAAAAGAAGGATTCATACCCCCTTCCTAAGATTGATGACATGCTGGATCAGTTAGAAGGAGCCAAGTTTTTCTCCTCCATGGATTTAATCTCCAGATATTGGCAGATAGACATGCCCCCAGAAGACCAGGAGAAGTGTGCTATTATCACAGCACAGGGGTTGTACCAGCCGGCGAGAATGCCTCAAGGCTTATGTAATGCCCCCATGACATTTCAATGGGCTATGGACACAATTTTGTCAGATTTGAAGCTGTCCTGTATCCTGGTCTATTTGGATGACATTAATGTATTCAGCTGAATGTTTACCAATCATTTACAACATCTTGAGGAAGTATTCAAGTAACTGGCTTTGGTGAATCTCATAATCAAGCCAAGAAAATGCCATTTCTTTAAGGAGGAATCAGAATACTTAGAATTTGTAATTAACGCTGAGGGACTTAAGTCCCAAGTCAAAAAGATAGCAATTAATCGGATGTCAGTCCCTAAGAGCGTATGCAATATTCAAGTTTTCCTTGGAATGGTCAGCTACTATTGCTGATTTATTAAGGATTTCACAAAAATAGCTGAGCCATTTTTCTACCTATTGAAAGATCCAAAGAAGGGATTCAACTTGAGCGATGAGGCTCAACTCACATTTAATGAATTAGGGAAATACTTGATGAGTCCAATTCCTAAAATACCTGAATTTTGAGAAGACATTCATTATTCAATCAGATACATCGTTGATGGCAATAGGAGCCGTCCTTAGCCAAGTGGATGACAAGGGGGATGAAAACCCCATGGCATATGTCAGCCAAACACTGTCAAAGGCTGAGAGGAACTATACAGTTACAAAACAAGAATGTCTTGCAGTTTGATATGCATGCAAGCAGTTTTGAGTCTATATCCACAGAACACATTTCAAGGAAGTGACCAACCACGCCTCTCTCTGATGACTTCATAACCTTAAAGAACCAGAAGGGAGATTGGTACGGTGGGCTTTGAAGTTACAGGCCTATGACTTTGAGATAGAACATCAGGCGGGAGATAAGAATCAGAATGCTGATGGTCTGTCTAGGTTGCCAACCGTTCTTGCTGTGCAAGATCATGCTGATGACCTATTAGAGCAAATGATCCATGGGGAATTGCAAGAAGAGCCAATCAAAATCCAAAAAGCATTAAAAAGGCAATGGAGAATACTAAGCTCATTAGTGGATAATTATTCAAAATAACAGATGAAAAGAGGCTTTTATTTCTGAAACCATCAAAATGCACTGAGATAATTCAGGCCACCCACAAGGTCATCGGACATGGTGGGTTAATAAAGATGCTTGAACATATCTGGCAATACTACTATTGGGAGTCACTGAGTTTCGACGTTGCCAATTATATCACCTGTTGTGTGGAGTCTCAGATCCATAAGCCCCATAAGAAAATGACAAATTACCAATTAGTAAAGCCAGAGTTTGCATGGCACATGGTTTTCAATAAATGTTATGGGGACACTAAGTGCAAGTACAGGTGGGGTACTTTACATGATAGTAGTGATTGACCACCTTATGAGATGGGTTGAAACCCAAGCCTTGAGTTGAGCAGATGACATAAGTACCACCAAATTCATCCTGGAGCAGGTAGTATACTGACATGGGTGTCCTTAAGTGTTGCTGAGTGACAACGGGACTAATTTTAACTTGTTCATAATTCCACGCCTGAATGAACTAATGGGAATTAATGGGGTAGTGTCTGTACCCTATCAGCCTGAAATGAACAGAGTTGTGGAACGAGTCAATGTGACACTTGCTGCTATGCTGTGGAAGCTGATCTCGGTTAAAGCGTCATCTTGGGCGTCTTATCTAAGTTTGGTAACTTTTTCATATAATATCAGTTTCCATTCGGTGATGGGAAAAATGCCATTTGAATTATTGTATGGTTGTAGAGCAGCATTGTTGCTGATTCTCTATTCAGCAGTGGAGCTGACTCCAGGGATGAGTGCAGATAAATATCTATATCAACTTGCAAACATAATAGTGTATCTCCAATCTCAAGCCTGTGATACAACAATCAAGAGAAGGATTCAGGCCAAAAAAGCCAATGATAAGAGTCAATCCACTCTTAGGGAATTTACTGTTGAAGATCAAGTAGCCTATTGCAATACCCATGGGTTTGGCCACCAAAATAAGCTAGATGTGTTATGGTCAGGACCATTTGAGGTTATTGCAAAAATGGTGAATGATGCCTACATGATCAAAAATATATCTGATGGTCATGTGATTAATAGAGTACACAGCAAATTTCTTAAAAATGGTATTATATATATATATGTGAAAAAAATTAAAAATAATGGAAAAAAATGGATAAAAAAGAAAAAAAGAAAAAAGAGTTATTTTTTAAATTTAAATTTATTGTGGGGAAGGCCGACCATGGGACGGACACTTCCAAATATGACTCAGACAAGACAAAACTTAGTACCAGGGGAGGCACCCCAGAGAAGCGATGCTATCTCTTGTTGCCAGCGGGAACGCCACTTATGGGGAGGGGGAAAAAACGTGTGAAGGGGCCATAGCCACAATTGAGCACGTGTGGAGGAAGGGGTCTGATTTGATGAACCAGACTGGGAACCAGGAGGAGACCAGCTGTCAGCAACGCGGTGGGAGATATCCAAACATCCACGCTTGAAAGTGGTCCACCAAA
Organism: Massospora cicadina; assembly: GCA_022478985.1. Classification (NCBI taxonomy): domain Eukaryota; kingdom Fungi; phylum Entomophthoromycota; class Entomophthoromycetes; order Entomophthorales; family Entomophthoraceae; genus Massospora; species Massospora cicadina. The sequence goes on along the minus strand of JAKSZP010005298.1, from coordinate 90,325 downwards.
TGAGACTGGAATCTGTGGACAGCTTCTGGGAGGGTGGGGATGGAGCCAGCGATGGCATCCAAGACAATCGTGTGGATGGTCCACATGGCGATTGCAACCACCAGAGCATGGAGGGAGGGTGGAAGTAAGGAGGCCATTGATAGAGCAAACATATCTCTTGACAGACTGAAGGGATGCGTTTGATCCTGGCCCAGCAGACGTTGAACTTTGCGCCATATCACTTTAGAGGTGGGGCACTTCTCCAGGCGGTGGAACAGCGTTCCATACTGGCCACACACGACACAGGATGAGTGTAAAGCGTTAGTCGCTCAGCTGTATGATACACCCGCCTCAGGCAGCGCCACACATGGGAGCGGACTTGAGGCTGCAACAGAGGATGGTGTGCATATTTCCAGATAGACTTTTGGGTCTCAGTGGAATAAGGGATGTCCATCATGTCCAGGTAGTCCACCCTGGATAGGACATGGGGCCGAATGGGGATCACGCCATCATGGATGGGTAGCCCCTGTACCTCTTGTGTGAACTGAGGAGAGGAGCAGCCTCTTTGGGTTGTATGTCTGCTAATACGAATTCTCCACTCTGCGCTCCGCATGGAGAGTAGGATTCATTTGTAGTGGGTTTTTGTCCCGTGAGGATCTGTGGCCAATGTGTGTGATGCGAGGTTTTTCATCAGGGAGTGGGGGTTTGATGGATTGTTGAGGCCCAAGGCTCAGGAGAAGTTGGAGTGGGCTGCGCGGGACCAGTGTTGGGATGGGAGTGTAGGAGCGATGGTGGCCGCGATCCAGGTGCCCAGGATCTTGGCAGCATGGGCTTTGAAGTCAAGCAGGCCCATGCCACCATGATGATGAGGGCCAAACATGACCTCTAGCCGCACTGGTGGTGGGCGGCCTGACCAAAGCCATCCTTGCAGCAAGGCATACAAGGATTTGAAGAAGCTTGGGGAGAAGGGGATGGCGTGAGCTCCAAACCAGACTTTGGATAGGAGCATAGAGTTGGCTAAAACAACCCTGCCAGTAAGGGAAGTAGGGTGGGCTCTGAGGGAGGCGATTCACTTCATCACGTTGTCCAGAATACGGCACTCCATTACTGCTGATGCATATCCGCCTGCCTCCATCCACACGCCCAAGTGGCGCACTGGTCCTATGGTAGGACGTGGCATGAAGGGGAGCACCAGTGGAGCGGTGTGTGTTGAGTTAGTAAGGCGTGGTCATGGGCGAGCAGATGGGCCGGGTTGGGAACTAATTGCTGGGTCCCAGCAGTTCTGAAACCAACCAAGGAGAATGATTTCGGTTTTGGAGGCGTTCAGTGCCGCGTTGCTTACCTGGGAATATTCCTGGATGAGAGCTTCAAGCGCGCGTGCATCTTGATTATTAGACACCCCCACCACACAATCATCTGCGAACGCCAATTTCTTGACTGGGGCTTGGCCTGGCATATGGACCCCAGTGAGTTGGCCATTCACATTTTGCAGCAGTGGGTCAAGGCTGAAGTTTTATAAGAGTGGGCTGAGGGGGTCCCCTTGTCGCAAACCCCTTTAAGGTGGACTACTTCCATTAGGAAGCCAGGGCCACGCACTGCCATTGTTGCAGATTCTATGAGCAGCATCACCCAGTTGATGAAGCGAGGGGGAGGCGGAATTGATGGAGGCAGGCCCCTAGGTATTCCTAGTTTACTCTATCATAGGCCTTTTGTTGGTCCAAGAATACAAGTGCCCCAGAGGCTGTGGACTGACACACATTAGCCACAGAGTGCATGTTATCCCAAATCGACCTTCTGGGGATGAAACTGAATTGTTCTGGGGAGATGGTGGCAGATGCTACAGTCCCTAATCAGTTAGCCATAATTTTTGTTAGAATTTTGGTGTCTGTGTTTGTTAGAGAAATGGGGCGCCAGTTGGCTAAGCCAAGCTTATCCCCTTTCTTAAGGAGTGTGACAGTAAAGGCCTCATGTCCTCCTGGTAGGAGGTATGTTTCCAACAGGCTTTGGTTAAGTGAGGCAAGCAGAAGTGGGGATATATATTTGAAATATCTTGTAGAACTCATATGGAATTCCATCTGGGCCTGGGCATTTTTGGTTTGGTGCACCACGAATGGCTGTCCATAATTCGTTCGGAGTAATTAAATTCATTATTTCTGGGTATCAGAAAATGGTGCAGATATGAGCTCAGTCGAGAAATTCTGCCACTTCAGCTGGCTGAATTGGTTCAGCTTGGTATAACTCGGTGTAATATTTTTGCTTTTCAATTGCCACTTCAGCCAGTGTATCCGCAATAGAATTATCCAATCTTCACACCTGTGTGCAGGCCACACTCTGGTGTGGTGCATAATTTTTTTAAAGAAATATGCGGTGCACTTGTCGCCTTTTGTGATGCGTGTGGCCCTGTATTGAACACAAACCCAATGTTTGTGTTGCCTTTCGAGTGCATTGAGGTGGGCGGCTGCCTCTGCCCACTTCTGGCCCCATGCAGGGCTGTATCCTGTAGCTGGAATGTTGGACTCCAATTGTGCCAATTCTGCCAGAGCGCATGAGATAACTGCTGATGTGGCTCGTGAGCATCTGGAGGAGAGATGGCAAGAGTGGCGGATGGTGTCCTCTTTGAAAGTTGCCCATGTGGAAATGTGGTCCACGCAAAATGGTGCAACAAACTTTTTCGCCAAAGTTGCCTCTTCCACCCATATGGAAAATCCTGGCGATGCGAGCTCAGGGGGGGGCGGATTTTGCACCAATGTGGGGCCTTAGCAACTGTGACAGGCAGGTGGTATGTTATTGAGACCAGTTGGTGGTCAGAGAATTCCATTTTCATTGTTTTGAAGTGGGAGATGTGGGGTTGGAATTTTGCTGGTGTTAGAATAAGGTTGATGCAGGTCATGGACCTTAATTGGCTGTTGTGGATGTGGGGACGCATCATGTTTTCGAGCAGTGGGGCATGTCACAGCAGCACATCCATTAACCCAAGGGTGGCCTTTAGAACACGTAGTTCAATGTGACCCTGTGGGGTGTGGGGTGAGGGAGGCCACCGGTTCGTTGGTGAGGTTAGCCAACAGTTCATGTCACCAACTAGGAAAGAATCAGGGGGTAGCGGGAGGGATTTGACCAATGAGAAAAATTCCCAACACTCATATGCACCGTTTGGAGCATAGATGTTGACAATTACATGTGCTACATCAGCCCACGAGAAGGTGATGATGAGCACTCAGCCATTTAGGAATGTTTCTGAGGATACAAATTTGAAATTTTTTTCTGAATTAGCACCCCATAGTCCTTCGATCAAAAGGATAGGGATGGGAGGAGAATTTTTTCCAATTTTCCTCAGAACCTCATGGACAGTGGGACTCCTGGATGGCCAGGATATCCACGAGTAAATTGTTTTGTAAAAAACTCAGTTTCCTAGCCCAGGATGGGGAGGCCTTCAGGCGATATTCAACGTCCCTAAAGTGAAGGTTTCCCCCATCACACCTTAGGTGCGAGGGGGTGGGCCCCTGGGCCCACCAGCCTATTCTAGGTCCCCACAGGCTTTTACAGCAGCGCGGGTGTTAGCAGCAACGCTATCAGAGTTTTTGTTAATTTTTGCAGAAAGAGTCGCGTTGGGTTTGGCCTTTGCTTTTTGTTTTCCTGACATCAGACGAATTTTTTGTGGTGCGGATGAGTTTGGTGCACCATTGAGCGGGTCAAAATTTTTTTTTCAGTTGGGATAGGTCCCAAGTCAGTTTTGACTGGAACTTGGGTGCAACAATTGGGTGAGATTGAGTCTCACACCAGATCCTCGGATTGAGTGGCCCACTCAGCATGGGCTTCCCAATCTGATTGGTTGATGGATTCTCAAGTTGCTTCCACCGCGAAGGTTTCCATGTCCTCCTGGCATTGTGAGTGTGGGATAGCAGTGGTGGCCTTGGCCATTTCCTTGGCCATGGCCCTATGGGCCTGCTTACCCTTCTTCCATTCTTACGGGGAGATAGGCTTTACCAATAGGTAGCAGCCTTGTGCTCCCCACAGGAAAGCCTCCTTGGTGCTTGTGGTTGGTTTGTAGTGCACCTCTCCATTGGCCATGGCCACCGAGGGGTGCTCTTGGAATGTGACGCCCTCCTTGATGGGACATGCATGCGCCTTGTGGCTGAACGCATCACAGTGGGTGCAAATGGGGGGCACACTGTCCACGGTCACCCAGAATGGGTGGGTAGTATGCCCTGCAATATCAACAAAAGTGGAGTGCAGGATCTGGGTTAGGTCCTTCGCGATCTCCTCAGTTGGGGTCAGAACTGTGATGGCTTTGCGGTGCACAGGTGTGGCATCAGCGTGAAGCGTTGCATTTTGAAAGATTGTATTTCGCCATATACAGCGAGACCATCTTTCAGGTGTTGTTCCAAAATGTCACATTTTACCGTAGTAGGCAAAAAGTCAAACGTGAGGAAAATTTGGTTTGATTTTGTCCATCTGGTGCATTTGGTTTCGATGACCCATTGCCCTTCAGGGAGGTCAATCACTACACACACCGCTGCAGCCTCGTCTGCTGCTTTTTTGCTCTCAAAACCTAGGTCCAGCTAACCGCGTGACATGGAGTGAGGTGCAACGTACACCGCGGTCAGGAAAATTTTGTGTACATCTTTATAAAATTTTTCCCATAAAGCCATTTGTTGGATGTCCAGATACACGCGGACTCCAAATTCCACCGGCAAAAGTGGTTGGGAGTGTGGCATGTTGATGTACTGGTTGCATCGTGCTTGCCATGTGAGTATCTCTGGGGAAATCATGACCGCCAGTTTTTTAAGATTTTTGTCTATTCTGCCGGATTCTCTGGGCGTTTTTGAACGTTGGAGGCCGCGGGCCTTCCACCTGCTCCTCTTACCTTGCTTGCCCAACTGCTCCCTGACATGGGCGCAGACTAATCTCCTCTGTGAGATTATTAAACTAGATTCAGTCTTGAATTAAATAGGTTGCAATAGTGATTGCAACAAGAAAGAAAAGTTTTCCGCCCAATGAGATCTTAATACATTCATCAGGATTGATCCCCAATGGATACAACCAGGCGAATATCCCAAAATTCCCCCAAAAATAATTACTCCAGAACTCGGGCCAACTGATTTCTGATTCACTTCGCCCTAGGGAATTTTCCCCTAGCGATTCCAAGTAATCTAGAAGGCTGGGAATATGGTCAAAAACTGCAACACCCTTCCTACAATCTGTGGTCTTAAATAGGGACACACGCCTAGCTGGGCCTCAGGCATTTGCCACAATTTATCTCTGATTTTAATAAATTGCCTTGGTAATTTCTCCCCATGCTGTCATCCCATCTCCCCCTGACCATCCATTATGGGCATGTGTTGAGGGCAGATGGACTATCTATCCATCTAGTTTTGAGTTGGAACACTTAAAATGCAAATGCCCATTCCTGGTGGCTTCCAATGGCTCTGCACCCTCATCCACCAGAATCCATTCTTCCATCAATCCCACGCTTTTTGTGGTATGAGGTACTATCCTACCCCCTCCTCCAAAGCATACCATTATAAATAAATCCGCAACAACCATTAGGCTCCTTTCCTGCCCAGTGCCACAGATGCTACCACCAATCATGGATAGGATTGGATAGCAGTTCACCCCCATACTGCTATCAAAGCAAGCAATCATCAGCCATATGCTTATTCCTTAATTAAATTCAACTTGAACCCATAGGGTTTATTAGCTGAAGTTGACAAATCAGATAGTTTCATTGAAGAACCATATCTACAAATTGAGCAGTTCATTAATTCAGAATGGGACGACAAATACCCCCTCATTTATAAGCCCACAGCCAAATACTTACCCATTTTGCAGTGACCACAGTCTTTAATTCAAAGCAGCTGCCACGCCAGATTGTCATCCCATCCGCAAAGCTGCTGCCAAATTAGTGGCGATGCTCAAGGAGGTATTCACCCTCCTGTTATCCTCTCAACCCTCACCCCACAAAGTAAGAATACATTGAATCTGTTACACAAAGATGCCAACGATGCTATCCAGAACGTGGTAAATGTAGCATGGAATCCTAAAGATAAGATTACCTGAACCAATATTATCACATCTATTAAACTTTCAGACACCTGCATTAAAGCAAAAAAAGCTTTAGCCAAGTATATCGCTCCATTTTTTAGCTTGCAATTTCCATGAGATACCAATCCTTAGTGATATTGAACCAAATTCCACTAATGCCCTGACACCCTTGTTCTCCGCCTTGGCCCATGACCTACACTGGGATGAGGAAGCTGCTGCCAAAGATGAGCCCCCTGATCACCTTCCCCTTTTCACCATGATCAGATAATCAGTTTCTCACTGCCCACCTGGTCGGTTGTTTTTGTTTAGTGTGTATCATTCAATCCATTCATTTTGGACATTTTGTTTGAATTATTTAGTACTTTAAGTTTTAATTTTGAAATTTTGATAATGTCTAATCCTGGTCGTCCTACATTGTATTAATTAAAATAGTAAACTAAAATTTTACTATATAAGTTCAATATTATAAAACTATATTAAACTTATAAATTTGCATACTTTTAATTTAAATTTTATTTTGGGGAAGGCCAACCATTGGATGGGCACTTCAAATAAACACCAACAACAAAACATCAATAAAAACGTAGTGGCACCCAAGTAGAGCTGAAGCTACCTCCTGTTGCTAGCAGGACCACCAGTGGAAGGAAGATGGGGAGTGTTAAGGAAGGCCTGAGCTAAACCTGAACACAAATGAAGTAAGAGTCTGATGAGAGGAACCAGATGGGGAACTAGGATGAAACCAACTGGCGGCGGTAGGATGGCAGGCGGTCAAACAACCAATCTTGGAAGTGATCCATAAGGTGAGAGTGGAAGTAACGCATAGCTTCACGGAGGGTTGGGATAGTTCCAGAAAGTACATCAATGACAATAGTTTGGATTATCATAGAGCTATTGCAACAATTAAGGTGTGGAGAGAAGGGTGCGTAGGGGAGGTCATGGGGGGCGATGATGTTCTTATATAGGCTGATAGTCTGTACTTGCTCCGGGAAAATGAGGTGCATAACATCCTGCTAGATCGCCTGTGATGGCGGGAAATCTTCCAAGTGATGGACTAATGACTTATATTGACCACACACAATGCATAAAAACTGAGATACATTGGACTGCTCAGCAGTCTGGTACACCTTTTTCAGGCATCTCCACACATGGGCGCAAATCTGAGGTTGTAACAGAGGATGTTGTGTGTACCGCCAAATGTCCTTTTGGGTCTCCAAAGAGTACAGGATGTCCAGCTAGTCAAGGTAATCCACATAGGCAATGAGGGGAATAAGGGTACCAGGTTGTTTAAAATGACTTGCTCATGGACTTCTTGTGTGAAATGGCGAGTAGGATGACCCCACTGGGTGGTGTGTCCACTAATGATTATTCTCTATTCAGCTCTCTTCATGGAGAGAAGAGTTCAGTTGAAGTGGGGCGGCGTCCCATGTGGGCCTGCAGCAGAGGGATGAGAGTCCATATATTTAAGTAGAGAATGGGTTGGGTAGGATTGCGGGTGCACAGGGTATGGGAAAAATTGGAGTGGGCTTCACATGACCAGTGTTGGTCTGAAATTGTAGGGTTTGTGACTGTAGCGATCCAGGAGCCAAGTAACTTGGCGGCATGGGCCTTGTAGTTGAGCATGCCAATACCACCACTATGGCGAGGGTCAAACATGACATCCAGATGCACAGGGTGAGGGCGGCTTAACCAAAGCCACACTTGGAGGAGGGCATACAATGATGCGAAGAAAGAGGGTAAAAGCGATGGCATGGGCCACAAAACAGACTTTTGACAGGAGTGACAGGAGAATATCTATGCCTCTCCAATTACCAGCGTGGTGGTGCATGGTGCACAGAAACAACGCAAGGGAACTAGTTGCCAGTATTCTATAAAAGATAGCCCCACAGAGGGTGCTTGAGCTAAAGTGACATAGGGTGAGGGTGGTTAACAAATTGAACATAAATAAAGATTGAACAAACAGCAAGACTTGGCTGCGCCCCAAAGGGGCGCTCATAGCCTATCCTTGAACAGGTCTAGAGTGCACGGGTGCCTCAGTATAGAGGGAACCTGGATGGCCCAACGGTGTCCCTGATGCTGTTGTAATTTTAAGACAAACAAATTGGCTAATGTGATGTGAGACCTCCTCAAAGAGGTCTGTGAACAGGTTTGACCAAGTCAACATAAGGAAAAAAAGTTAAACTAATGAAGTGTTAATTATAGGGAGAAAGACAATTAACAAGGAAGGTTGGACTCAAAGAATCATATTTAAGTTAAATCAGGGAAATCATCCACCAGTGAAAGTGGTGCTAAGCCCAGATGCACCAATAAGTGCACACTTCCATCCACCAGAGTGCTATACTTCAAAATTGTCTAAACTCAAGTAATTGATTGAAGTCAAGCTGACCTGAGCTGGAATATTTGTAAATTGAATGGGTTCTGAACCCCAGTTCACTGAGTAACCAAATTGAACCAACATCAATTTACAAGGTAACTCGTCCGTTTTAATGCCAGAGCTGAAAAAAGGGGCTGGGTGTTATGCATCTCACATGGATTAACTTATATCTAGCCTGTACCCAGCGTTGGTCCATGGTGTGCTTTAGATCAGGAAGGTAAGAAGCTAGGTAGGGTAAGCTGGGGCCTTCACGTGGCATGACCAAGGAAAGCTCATTGAAACATGGGTGAGTATCCAACACCAGAACCCAGAGAGGCATCTTAATAGGTCCTGTAGTGGCCTGGATGAGGTGCAGGATGAAAGCTAATGACTTTAACACAACCTGTTCTTGCGGGTGCTTCCACTCTCCTTCAGGGGGGAATATGGGCAGGAAGGGGGAGGAAAGTGTTGGGCATATCATATGTCACACTACTTCCTTATGAGGCGGGGCGTTGCAAAGGCAGGTCTTATAACAAGGGTGGGGAAATCCAGAATGGCTGAGCTTTGGATCACCTGTCTGCAATAATCACTGCGGTTTTCTAGGTTGGCTTAAAACCATGATAGCGGCCAGTAGCTTACTTGGATTTACATTGGTGCAACTAAAGGTGAGAGCACTCACATACCAAATTGTCAGACAAACTGAAAGGGCTGAAATGGTTCCTGCATAAAAAGGGCCTGTAGAGCAAACTTCGTCACAAAAACAAACCTAAGAGACCAACTTCATTAATAAATTAACAGCGGAGGTGGCCCCTGATGTACAGAAGTCTTTGGCCTTCTTTGCAGCGGTGGCTACTAATAGATTTGGGGTCAGAAACAAGATTTTTGAAGCGGGAACTCCAGCCCCTCCAAGGATATGATGGCTAGCATGGTGGAGAGCCTCTTGAGGGCTCACGACATGGAAGTGAAGACTGGGTGGTCAAAGGAGTTGCTCATGGTCAGGGTGATTGAGGTGTGCAGGTTCGCCCCACTCCATATTTCACGTTTATCTCCTGGGTTAAAACTTATGACCTTCCAGTCAAAGCTTCAAAAGGAACAGGTTTTTGCTGCCAGTTTGAGCACAAAGAATGAGGAGGTCATATATCTTGAGACTAGCACTGAGATTGGAAGGTTTATTCTGAGGGACATACCACCTGTGATCACTAGAGGGGCTATGATGTCTCATCTGAAAGGCTTTGTCAGAGTGATCTCCTTTAATGAGAACAAGCTGGTAAAGAACTTGAAGCAGAAGTACAGTAGCTTGAAAAAGTTTACCGTGGGATCTAGGGACTGGGTTTTGAAGGTTGAACTTTGAAATCATATGGGGAGTTGACTCATTAGTCACTGTGGGGGACTTGGAGTGTCCCTGTGGTACCTCTGGACAGGTGCTTCTTGTGTGGTGTGAAGGGGCACGTCAGAGCCAAATTTCCTCAAGTTCAACATCCTGTGGCAGCGGCCAAATCTACTGGTCCTAGCACGAGGATGCCAGTAATGGTGCCCTCAGAGAAAGAGAAGTTGGCTCTATAGAAAGCGTTGGAGAAGCTGACTGAGCTGTCATCCAAAGCAAGGGAGGAGGCAGCATCTGGCAACACTTCGGAGGCAGAGACCATGGTGCTGAAAGGTGCCAGAAAGATCCACAAGGAGTTGAAGTGGACCCAGAAGGCGCGGGAAGCCGCTAGACTCCAAATCGAGCTAAGTGGCGCTTTGTTCCAATATGCAAAAGACATTTTGAAATAACTGCTTCCCAAATGGATGGGGTTTTTTCCATCACTCAATTGCATAAGAGGTGGGTGACCATTAGGGATGTGGGTGGGACAGAGTGCGTGAGGCTCATAGGGAAGAGGCGGAGGTGAGGGTGGTGTTGCCTGCTAGCAATAGTGGTCCAATGCCTTCTAACCCAATACCTCCAACCGAAGTGGAGGGGTCAGTTGAGGACCCTAGCAATGGTAAGATTCTGGAGGCTGTTGTGACCAAGCAGCCACCACCCCCTGACAAGTCTAGTACTGGAAAGGGGAGGAAGAAACGTGGTCCCAATAAACCAGCTGATGTGGAAGAGGATGGGGACCCCCTGGATCCTGACACCAAAGCCTCTTCAGTTTTGAACCTATGGAGATCAGGAGTGAATTTGCTAACATGTGAGGTCTGAATGGACTCAAGCAGCGGCAGCAGGTGAAACTCCAGTTGCAACAACATGGGATAGATATCAGATTCCTCACTGAGACTAAGTCCAAACCTGGGGTGGAATACTGGGCTTACCATTTTCCTCTGAAGCAATCATTTTACCCTCATTTGGTGGATCAACCAAACTCAGACTCGCCCTTGGGTAGGGAAAGAGGGAGGGGGAGAAACCAAAGAATAGTATTCTGGTCTGTTGTGCGGAAAAAGTCAATGTGTTGGATAAAAGAGTTTTGGTTCCCAGAAGAGCAGTGGCAGTAATGTCACTTATTTAATAGGAATCAATTGGTTTATCAGCATTTATGCGCCCAGTTATGGGTCTGAACGGAAGGACTTCTTCCAGAAAGTCGGCCTGAGGATCCAGGAGGAAGGCATCGGGGGGTCAGTATTTCTGGGGAAGACATGAACTGTATCTGATTTACAGATAAAAGGGTTGGGCTTTAGGCAACAGGAGTTCTGATCCTTGAGCCCATGAATTGGCCAGTTTAATGACTGACCTTGACCTACTGGATGTGTGGAGAGTGAAACATGGTGAGGAGGGGAGACTGGGCGGACTCACGTTCAGGGGGATCATTTCTCCCGCATTGACCTTGTGTCAGTGCCCCAGACCCTCTGAGTAGCTGAAAATTGATCCTTTCAAATCGTGATCCAGGTGCTTTGGACCACAGGCCCAGTTGAACTGCAGATCAGTGACCCTCAGGTTGCTTCTGTGGAGAAAGGATCTGAAGACTAAAGCCTGAACTCCTGAAGTGGAGTCCACTTCATGATATCATGAGGAAGAAGGTGAGGTGGTGGAGAAGCCAGATTGTGGGGAAGCCAGATGCACCAGTAAATTGGTTGCAGATGAAGGCTGATCTTAAAATGGCTTATTAAACCTTTGGGAGGCAGCTAGGGGCCATGCGTTTGAGGTATAAGACCTTGGAGAGGAGCTTCGAGAATACCTGCAAGCAGGATGCGGTCTTGGGGCATCTGCCTACATGGCCAAGACTTAATTGGATGCAAAATTGATGGGAGCATTCATGGTGGATTGGCTCAAACTTAGAAAGTCTAGGTGGGATGAGGATTCTAAAATCAATGTGACTATAATCCGCAAGGCATTAGGGGCATTCAAACCCTCTGTAAAGGATCTTGTCAATTTATGATGAGGGAGTTGAGGTGAATGATGCAGCTCGCATGGCTGAGGTGGCCAAGTCCTATTTTGAGGATCTTTATGGAACCTCAGAGAACTCCCTGGAGGCATCCAAAGTACTCACAAGCGGACTGGGGATACTGCTAAAGGAGACTTAGCTGCAATTATATATAGCAGGATCTGCAAGCCAGAGGTTTTTAGACGCCTTCCCCACAAAGGCAAGAATGGCAAGGCTACTGAGGATGGGTTAAATTAGAGCTCTACAAGATATTCCAGGCAGAAATGTCTGAGATGCTTGCTGAGCTTTACAATAAACTACTCTATGGCACAAATCGAGATAGCGCTTTCAAAAGGAGTGGTGGTGATGTTGTATAAGAAGGGTGATCCCTCCCTCATGGAGAACTATTGACCTTTGACTCTAATTAACGTTGACTATAAGATTCTAATGAAGATCCTAACCAATCGACTAAAGGGGCTTGTGGCAGACGTTGTTGAGAAAGAGAAGAATGGGTTTATCCCAGGACGCTCAATTACAGTAAACTTGAAGCTGCTTCACCTGATATAAGAGTGGGCAAGTAAACAGTATGACCAGAGGGGGTAGCTACTGTTCCTTAATCAAAAGAAGGCTTATGATAAGGTGAATCATGAGTTTCTTTGGGAAGTGTTAAGTAGGGTTGGAATCAAGGGGCATTTGTTGAGACTGCTTAAAGCGATTTATAGGGAAGCCTCATCAGTTATCAATAATAATGGGGTCCTCTCCTACTATTTTAAGGGGTGTAGGGGCGTGCGTTAGGGAGAACCTCTATCTCCCTTGTTGTTTGTTCTTGTAATAGAGACCCTTTCAGTGGATCTCAGAAAGTCGGACTGGAGGAAGCTTACCATCAACGGCGAGGAGTACTCTCATTCAATGTTTGTGGATGATATGTGTATCTCTGTTTTGTAAGAGGAGAAGGTGGTGATGAACACTCTGAAGATGTACCAGAACGCAAGCAACTCAAAGGTCAATCTGTTGAAATCCAGGGCTTGGCCCATTGGCAGAATGGCAACATTGGGTGTGGCACCAATGAGCTTGATCCCCTGGATGGCAACAGGAGAGGAGTTTCTGTACCTTGGGTGTCTCATCCCTGGCAGGCGTCGCTGCACAAAATTTTGGCTCAAACTCGAAGTGGACCTTAAAAAAGTGACACGAAACTGGTAATGGCTCAACTTATATTATCAGGGCAGGGCCATTGTCATGAACACTTTTATTCTTTCCATACTATGGTACATTGCAGGATTAGTTCCACCGCTGGTATCTTCAAACAGAAGAATACAGAGTTCAATCATCCAGTTCATTTGTCAAAGGTGGTCTTAAAAGCCATTTTCTTTAACTTGTGTCAGGAGGTGAAGAAGGGGGTATTGATCTGATTAACTTTGGGAGTATGATCAAAGCACCTCAGTTGAAGTGGATCACATAGGTCGCTCGAGAGGGAAAATCCATTTATTGGGCTCCAATATTGGAGGACTACCTCTAAGGCTTGCAAGGACAGTTCAAGAAAGGACCTTGGTATTAACTGGGGCATAAATCAGGGGGCCATTCCAAGTGCGGGAAACCTACCAGGCTACTAGAAGGATTACTTTAGAGTTTGGGCAGGCAACAAGAAGATATTGGAGAATGGAGAGTGGACCATTGAAAGGATCCTGGCAATTCCCTTTTGGGGAGGAGCTTGGGAACTGGAGATGGAGCCTCATCTGCGTAAGGCCTTAAAGCCCTTTTTTAGGGCGGTTTACTTGTGGGACCTCCTTGATGGCGATGGTCAAAGTGTGCTTAGGGTGGAAGAAGATTATATTGTTGCCAGTGTCTCCAAGGTACTGATAAGGAAGGAATGGGATGTTGTGGAAGCAACTGAACCGCCTTCTTGCTGAAGGGAAGCAATTCCTTCTCTGGCTGCATTAGAGGCCGGGAAAGCCTGTTCAGAAGGTCATGGAAGGCAGGTTTGGCAGGTGTTCCCAAGAGTAAAGAAGACTGAAGATACCCCAGAGGGGAAGTCCTCTTCATCCTTTGGGACTGGCTCAAGGTGGGAGGTGGTAGTGGTGTCTGCCTCTCAGATAACACAACCTCCAGGTTCAAGAAGTTACAAGACAGAGAGCTTTTCTTGACGTACTTGTCCCAGATCACTTGCAAAATGTGACCTGTCCTGATGGACCTGTGGGGGAGGAGAGTAAAGGGTGCTGGTCTATACCAGTTCAGAAATTTCTCTTCCAACTCCCCAGTAACATCTTATTCACTGGGGAGACTCTGCATAAGTGGAGTAAGCATAAGGAGAATGACCTTCTGTATTCCTGTAAGGTGTGCTGAGGGAAGAGATGGAAAAGCAAATCTTCATAGAGTATCTGGAAGTGGATGCTGTGTGAAGTAGTATTCTCTTATGGTATGAAGCGTACCAACCAGGGTGTAAGTTATCCTCTGGTCATCTCGCATGGCCAGATATCCTGACTGCATATGCCCCTCCAAGTCGCCTGCTTGCAGACAAGGAGAGGTTCAGGGTATGGTGCACGATATGGGGGGAGATGATGTATGGTATGTAACTTTCTAGAAATCAGCGTTGCTTCTCTCAGAAGAAATTCAAGACACAAGCTCTTGGCCATAGTTAAACAACGGCTAGAAATAGCTGTAGAAAGCTTTAGTAATCCTTTTTCCTCAGTGAGTCCAACTTGGGGGTAAGTCTGGACTCATTCCTCGCAGTAAGGAATGGGAGGCATATCTCTGAATTGGCTGGGTAGCCTTTGCTTCCTGGTATACCAAAAAGTGAGGAATATGTCAGTTTTGGGGTGGTGTGAGCCACCCCCACCCGCAGTTGGGCCCACACCTTTGGTGTTTAGATTCGTGCAGCTCCAGTATGGCGGGGGGCAGTACCCTGGGTTTCATCCCACAAAGTTTACTGCACTGGGTGCTCTAATGGGCACACAAAAAACTCAAAGATCAGGAAGGTCATGCAACTTGACCTTTTGGGCCTCCTGACTCCGAACCTTGTCTTTGCTGTTGATGCCCTCAATTAAGTCATGTAAACATGACAAGGAGCATCAAGCTGAAAAGCACTACCCAGCATGGACGGGTAGTCTGGTGGTCTCTGAGGGAGGCGATTCATTTTGTGACATTGTCAAAGATATGATGCTCCATTACCAACGAGATGTACCCTCCCGCCTCCAACCACACTCTCAAGTGGTGCACCAGACCTGCAATGGGTCTTGATACAAAAGTGAGTATAATAGGGGCTGGAAGGGTTTGTCTGGGCAAGTGAACCAGAGACCTAGTCGCTGGAGCAGGTTGAGTGAGGGGCGCCGGTGACCAATGAGTTTGGTACCTATAAGTCTGGGAGAGCATTTCCCCTGCCTAGAACGTGCGGTGTTCCCATTCCCTACTAAAAAGGGTCCAAATAGAGCAGCTGTCCCTCTCGCCTCACAGGGTGATCTCGCCCATGTGGTAAACAAGCGTTGGGTAACAGCCCTCCCTCTGAAGATTCCACCACCAGTCCCCGCAATTACCTACACCAAATTAGTATGGCAAATTAAGAATATTTGCTCTGAAATTATTGGAAAACGCCACCCCAATGGACTGAAAGGTTCTTATGAAGTTGATGGCACTTAGCTCTATTTCAAGGTCATAAAGCCATAAACCCTTGGCAATGAAGCCCAAAAGGCTCACACATTCAGAAAATGAGAAATCAAGTTTAAAATCTCAGCAAAACTCGCCATTGGCATTGGGCCATTTGAACGTTGTCATCAGTTTTAAGCTTGCTTCAAAAACATCGGGGAACAAAAGCTTATGGGCGGGTACCTCTTAGGAAGACTTTGTCCAGCATCATATCCTTGGTAAAACTTGCTAATGGCATTAGGCCATTTGGAAAATGATGTTGTTAACTCAAAAATATCCTTGAAAACATTAGGGATGAAGCCCAATGGCATTAACCTCCTAAGATGAATGTGCCAGATGCTGAATCTTTGGCGAAACTCACTGATGGCATTGGGCAATTGTCAAAAGTCACCAATAGCTCAAAACCATCTTCTTAAAAATCAGGATTGTTGTTCAATACATATCACTTGGCTAAACGGATGACAAAGCAACTAGATTCAGGTAGGAGGGTATCCCAACCTTTTTCCGACCATTTGGGACTACCCCTACATGGGGTGGCTTTAAAGATTCCCGTTGCCCATTGGGCAAGATGTCATCATGCTAATCATTGGAAATGCAGTGAAACCACAAGTTGGGCATCTGAGGTCAAACTGACAGTATTTTAGCCCACTGCAACTCCTTCAAAGTTGGTTCAGATTGAATTAATTTCCCCCTCTAAAGTTTGCTGGGTTGAGTCAAATCTTGAGGGCCCCAATCCTATGCTTTACTAAGTTATTCCCCAAATCAATCATCTATTTAATAAGTTGTAACAGACTGAGGAAATTAACAGTTAATTTTCTTGATTTACTTTAAATTAAAAATCTCCTTAAGTTCTTGATTTTTGACTTATTTCAATTTTTCCTTGCTGAGTACAAATGGCACTAACAATGTGGCCCTTTGGGCCCTACATTGGCTGGGAAATACCAGCCATTATAGTAATGCCAGCTACTACAGTCAATTGGGCATATCATGTATGAAATATTTGAGAATTTATCCCAATTTGGTGAGGCCATCCATTAGCATAATATCAGAATCCTGTGCGCCCATCTGTCTACACTCCAAGCGAGGAACCACCACCTCGCCTCCATTTTTGTTCCCAACCCTCCTAAGGAGGGTACCAAAACAGCAAACCCAATCGCACAACTCCCTGCAACAAGGCTTACTGGGTCTGGAGTTGCAACAACCTAGTTCCTTGTCATATTTTTTTACACTTACAGCTCACCAGCGCTCAATCGCCACACACCTTCCCACCCCAGTCAACGTCATTTGAGTGGCAATGCCTCAGGAATTCTGGCTTGCCCTTTGGGCGCTTCTGCATCCCAACTGTCAGGAAAGTCAAAATTTTCTGTGCCGTCTCCCTGACATAATCGACCATCCATTGTTTCCAACCATTTCTTCCCTCCTCATAGAGATGGGCGCTGCAGTGGTTACCCTTTTTCAAATGAACGCGCAGTCAATAGTTTGTCTCCTTCTGTTTGTTTGGTCAGTCGCCAATTTGCGTGCAGCGTTTAAAATGCTTTGGAAGAATTTCTTCAGGGTAGCATGGCCCCATTGGCCGCTACTCTTCCCTCAGTATATTATTAAATGGGGAATCCAGGTTTTTCTTTGAAAATATTGCCAATCAGGCCCTAGACGCCCTTGCTAAGGTGCAAAAATGATCCACTGTTGCCCTGAATAATGCTGCTTCATTGTCTAATGATCAGCAAAGTGTTTCCCTTTTTAATGCAGTTGAAGTAAAATCCTATCAGTGGGTGCAAAGAATTCTGCGTTCTGATTTTTGAGCTGATATATCTCACTTGTCACAGCAGTATCAGAAGCTTTAAAACCTCCAGTGCCAAGTTCAGAACTTTTGTTCCAATTAATCTATCTTATCGCCAAAGCCCCTAATATGGCTTCTTTAGTTGCAGCCTTCTGTGATCAAGCTTCAGCGCTAAAGATTTCTAATAATATGATCCAAGTGATTTTCAGATCTGCATTGGATTCTGCCTCCACTCATAATGAAGATTAGTCCACCCTATGGGGCAGTGCATCAAATGTGCAAGGCTGTAACTTCCATTAAGCCTCTCAATGCCATACTCCCCACCCCAAGTTGGAAACTATATGACTGGTATCAGATTTGCAGATGACCACATAATCCAACCATTTGACCAAATATAAGATTTGACAATTAAGTTATAATCATATAGGATCAGCAATAGTGTCTGATTGATGAGAATATTGTTGGGCATCATCCCCAATGATATTTGAGGTCGCTGACAGATGATAAACTTTGTCAGGCGTCATCCTCACCAAAATTAAGCAATAATTCAATATTGGAATAACAACCAATAGTAAAATTATAGGGAATTGTTCAGAGTGAAATGGATTGGAGTCATCAGAAACTACCAAAACTTTTGAACGCTGGAGGAAGAGTAAATTCGTCATCAGCTGAAACAATTGGTTTCATGTACTTTATACCAATTGTTTGGTCTGCCAAACACCCAAGGATTACGCTGCCTAAGAAACCCAAGGCAATGGTACCTGACAAGATTTGGTGCATAACACTGAGGGTCAAACCAGTATACAAGCACAAATAATTCTCAACGGACAGCTGAAAAGTTATGTGCCGATTCCAACTATAAAAACCCCAAATTATTCCCTAATAAAAGCATATTCAAACTTATTTATTTGGGGAAGGTCTACCAGGGGACAAGCACTTCCAGTATAGTGAGGAAACTAATGAAATTCGACAATTAAAGATACCCCAGAGGGTTCAAGGCCCCTCTTATTGTCTCCAGGATCACCAAGTTTAGGACGGTAGGGAAGGGGAGTTATGTTGCCTTATTCCTGGATGCAGCATGTGTGAAGGAAAGGATCAACCTTTAGGAACCATATGGGGAACCATGTGTTGATTGTCATTCTGTTATGGGGGGTCATATGTCCAAACAGCCATGCTTAAAAAATGTTCCAATATATGGCTGTGGAAGCGATGGATGGCTTCTTGGATTGTGGGCGCTGCTCCTGTGAACGGTTCCAGTACCATTGTATGTATCGTCCATAGTGCTATTGCTACTATTAACGCCCTGAGAGATGGGTGGATAGGAGAGTCCATGTTTATAGCGAACATGTTCCTTGCTAGGCTGAATTGATGTCCGTTTTCTTGGCGGAATAGGCGCATGGCATTTTCCATACAGCCACTGATGTTGGGCATTGTTCTAAACGGTGGGCTAGGCTTCCATACTGACCACATATTGTACATGAGGTGTGAGTGGCATTTGACCATTCAGCTGTTCAGTATACCTCCTCATGTACCTCCATACATGTGCTCTTATCCTGGGTTGGAGTAGAGGGTGATGTGTTATCTCCATAATCTTCTTTGAGTCTCCAGGTTGTAAGCTATGTCCATATGGTCCAGGTAATCTAACCTGGCTATGTTACTTGAGTTTTTGCTAGTTATTTTGTCTGTGACTATTTGATCATTGATCTCATGTCTGTGTGTTAGCCTTGGGCGTCCTCGGTGACTGGTTTGGCTATTTATGTGGATCTTCCACTCTGCTCTTCTCATGGCTAGGAGTATTCGTTTGAAATGTGCAGGAGTGCCGTGTGGTCCTGAAGCTGTGGGATGGGATGCCAGATATCTAATTAATGTGTTTGGGTGATCTGGGTTTCATAATTGGAGTGCAAGTGTGAAGTTACATCTTGCTGTTCTGGCCCAGTGTGTATCTGGAAGATCTGGGCTAGTCACCTGAGCTATCCAGGATCCCAGTATATGGGTTGCTTGCTCTACGTAATTAGTAAGCCCCAGACCTCCATTCCTTCTAGAGCCAAACTAGGGTTTCAAGGCGTACAGGGGGGTTGTGGTTGGACCATAGCCATCCTTGTAATAGGGCGTGAATTGTGTTGAAGAAAGATGGTGAGAAAGCGATTGCATGGGCCGTGAACCATATGATTGATAGAATATAAAGTTGGCTACCATGACCCATCCTGTTAGACCTGTTTGGTGTCCATGTAAGTAGGCAATGCGTTTTGTTATTTTGTCTAGTAGTTGATTTTCCATCATGGAGTTGGCGTAACCTCCTGCTTCCAACCATACTCCCAAGTGACGAACAGGGCCAGCTGTTGGCTTAGTGATTAAGGGAAGTTTCAGTGAGGTCGTTACTAATTTTTGCCTCCTATGTATGGTCAGGAGTCTTGATGTTGTATTAGCTTTTTGGCCCTGGATAGATGGCATCCACTGAGTCTGATATTACCTCAGGAGTATAATCTACGTTTTCTCAGTGTTAAGTGATGCGTTACTTATGGCTGAGTAGAGAAGATTCAAACTTGATAATAACTTTATTGTTTAACATTGGTTGTTTAAACATTACTCTTAAGAGAAGAATGCAAGGATCAGATATCCTTAAGTTGGTTTTACCAAAATCTCCGCTTGGCTCTGCGAAAAGGGAATAGGGAAAGTGTTCCCTACCAGTATCAAAATATCTTCAAGAGGAAGAAGCACCTGTCTAGCATTGTACAATACTCTCAATGTGGCTTTTGGGCAATCAACCATTACGATAGTTTTCATACTATTATTGCCTCAGTTCATATTCTTGATCAACGCAAGTATCCATGAATCTGTGCAGTTGAAATCTAGGGCCAGAAGCAAGCCATCCAAGCCCAAGATTTTAACATTGGTGCTCACTACAGGGGTAGTTGAGTTGTCAAAAGCGAATTTAAAATAACGATGTCTTATAAGGAAGAGCTTCAGAAGCTTTGGGTGGAACTACAGACCGTCAATGAAAATGTGCTCAGCTCAGAATCTCAAGCTGATGTTAGTACATTAGAGAAGTATATGATCAAGGTGGAGGAGACATTTGAGCAATTAGGAATAGTTAATAATGACCTGTGCGGGAAAGTAGCCTCTTTGAAGCTAAAGAGGGTGAACTTGTCAAAAAAAATTTTATTTCAGAAAACTGAATGGGAAGCGGATTGAGAACGCATCTGACAGTTTTATGAGGAGATGGCGAAAATGATTAAGCGCATGGAGGAATTGTAAAAACACCAATTTGATTGTGAACAATTTGAGGCAAATGATGCCAAAGAAAAGGCATGTGAAACGCCAATTGATAAGACCTCTCCATCCTGAAACATGCCTAAAACATTTGCTGGTGTGTCATAAATGACTCCCAAAGTCACTCCTATGGCTTCTCAAGTAGCTGGGTCAGGATCTTCTATTAGCAGAGCAACTGAGAAATTTCGAAATACATTGAAATTGTTCACCTTTCACCAGGATAACGCCCTGGCGTTTTTCCGCTTATTTGAGATGATCATGTTCAGCTATGTGGACTGTCAAAAAGTGGTGACAGTAATAAACTGTCTTAGCACAGACTGCTAAAATCTGGTGCTATCTCACCTCAATGGAGATAATTGGTTATACGCAGAAGCAAAAGCAGCCATTATATTGGAGTTTGGAAGCCATACTCAGATGGCAAATCTTAGCAAAGAGTTCATGGGTATCCAATTCTGCAAAGATGAGACCCTGGCTAGTTTCACCAATAAATTATATAAAGAAGCCCAGATCTTGGCAGGGGCAAAAGTGCTAGATGATTTTGATGCATGCATAGCCATGCAGGTGGCACTTCAGCCCTACTGCAAATTGCATCAGATTATGGCAGCAGTACTAGTAACTGAAATAACGACCTCACAGATGGTGGACCATCTGAAGATGTTGGGAGCAACTTTTGATGCACCCAATTATTTTTATGATGAAATTCCAACTGAGGACGATCAAACTATAGTGGAATTAGAAGATGAAATTCCATTGAGCAATGAAAAAGTCATTATTAAGCAGAATAAAGTCATAATGGGGAAAACCCCTGATAGATCCAAGTGGAAGGATAAATCAACTAGCCACTACTGGAAAAATGGAGCGACGGGAAAATTTGCCACCCAAAATTGGCAGAAGAAATCATGATGATTTGTAAATGTTATGATTCCTCAAGAGGAGGATGATACTTCCCAAAATTTGGGAAAAGGCCTTGCAGTCTAGATGTGGAACTATCTAGCACTTCAAGAGAACCTGTTCCACTAGATATCTATATTGAATAAAGCCATTGGCAAGACCAGCTCAGGTTGCAAATGAGTCCACTGTGAGAAGTCCTGAAGTGGTACATGAGATCAGAAATGTGAGGCGATTAATCCAGAGAATAGTGGATGAAGTCAGTTGATCTTAAATTAGTCATTTAATGAGCATAAAAGCAAGAAATGCCAAAAATAGTATCTGATCCAGACAACTTTAGTAATTAAAAACGTTACCAAATTAATCTGTGCAAAAGGTAGATCATTTAAAGATCTATCAGCAGATTTAATCAAATGTTTGAATTGGCAATCAAAGCCAAGAAATAGGATCCAATCTAGAAAAATTTGGATAGAGAAAAACGTATCCATTGACAAGAAATAGGATCATATATTGACGAATTTTGATTGTGAAAAATGTATCAAGTTAATCTGAATTTTTAAGTCAACAAATAACGATGGAGAGAAATAAAAAAAGGGGAAAGATGAATTGGATGCCTATGGATGGGACAATTTGAAATTATCAAGTTGGCAAATGATGCCTATACAATCAAATATTGAAGGCAATAGTTCACAAATACTCAAAGTATTGGGCTTAAAAAAATATCAAAAAAGATAAAAATAATAAATGGATGCATTAAAATAAAAAAAGTAAAAAATATTAATAAACAATTGTAAATTAAACAGTAATGCATCTAGTGACATTCCCACCTATCAAGCGTGGAGGAAGGGATAAATTTAGTGGGCATGAGTCCCGAGTGTTGGCAGGATCAGGAAGGGCTGAAACTAGATCCATCAGAATAGTTCCTATCAACAAAATGTTGAGACCCATCCTGGGGTTTGTACAGGTGGCAAAGTGCCAATGAGACCTG
Source organism: Massospora cicadina (assembly GCA_022478985.1). Lineage (NCBI taxonomy): Eukaryota > Fungi > Entomophthoromycota > Entomophthoromycetes > Entomophthorales > Entomophthoraceae > Massospora > Massospora cicadina. Next base: position 68,057 of record JAKSZP010005298.1, on the reverse strand, counting down.
TCCTGGGGTTTGTACAGGTGGACCAGGTGATCTTTTTAGCAATTAATGTGAAGATGGGACTGGCATGGCATGATGTCATGGGAACTGCACTTGAGAAGAGGTGGCAACAGGTAGCAACCAAGGATACAAAGTCATCAAACCTAGCAGAGAATAAGGGCGTTGAGTGTGAACAGACCTACACTACACTGAGGACATAGAGATATGACAAGCCAAATATGAGCTCCAGCTGAGGCGGCTTTCATTCCCAAGGGTTCTAACTTTAAATTTATATTTATTGTGAGGAAGGCCGACCATGGGACGGACACTTCCAAATTTGACCTGAAAGAGACAAAACTTAGTAACAGGGAAGGCACCCCAGAGAAGCGATGCTATCTCTTGTTGCCAGCAGGAACGCCACTTATGGGGAGGGGAGGGAACGTGTGAAGGGGCCGTAGCCACAATTGAACACGTGTGGAGGAAAGGAATGATTTGATGAACCAAACTGGGAACCAGGAGGAGACCAGCTGTCAGCAATGTGGTGGGAGATATCCAAACATCCACACCTGAAAGTGGTCCACCAAATGAGACCAGAATCTGTGGACAGCTTCTGGGAGGGTGGGGGCGGAGCCTGCAATGGCATCCAAGACAATCGTATGGATAGTCCATATGGCGATTGCAACCACCAAAGCACGGAGGGAGGGTGAAAGGGGGGAGGCCATTGATAGAGCAAACATATCTCTTGACAGACTGAAGGGATGTGTTTGATCCTGGCCCATCAGACGTTGAACTTCGCGCCATATCAATTTAGAGGTAGGACACTTCTCCAGGCGGTGGAACAGCGTTCCATACTGGCCACACACGATGCAGGATGAGTGTAAAGCGTTAGAGCGCTCAGCCATATGGTACACCTGCCTCAGGCAGCGCCACACATGGGAATGGATTTGAGGCTGCAACAGAGGATGGTGTGCGTATTTCCAGATAGTTTTTTTTGGGTCTCAATGGAGTAAGGGATGTCCATCAAGTCCAGGTAGTCCACCCTGGATAGGACATGGGGCCGAATGGGGATCACACCATCTTGGATGGGTAGACCCTGTACCTCTTGTGTGAACTGAGGAGAGGGGCAGCCTCTCTGGGCTGTGTGTCCACTAATACAAATTCTCCACTCAGAGCTCCACATGGAGAGGAGGATTTGTTTGTAGTGGGTTTTAGTCCCGTGAAGACCTGTGGCTGATGGGTGTGAAGCCAGGTATTTCATCAGGGAGTGAGGGTTCGATGGATTGTTGAGGCCCAAGGCGCGGGAGAAGTTGGAGTGGGCCGCGCAGGACCAGTGTTGGGAGGGGAGCGTAGGGGCGGTGATGGCCGCAATCCAGGTGCCCAGGATCTTGGCAGCATGGGCTTTGAAGTCAAGCAGGCCCATGCCACCATGATGATGAGGGCCAAACATGACCTCTAGCTGTACTGGTGGTGGGCGGCCTGACCAAAACCATCCTTGCAGCAGGGCATACAAGGATTTGAAAAAGCTTGGGGAGAAGGGGATGGCGTGGGCTCCAAACCAGACTTTGGAGAGGAGCATGGAATTGGCTAAAACTACCCTGCCAGTAAGGGAAGTAGGGTGGGCTCTGAGGGAGGTGATGCGATTCGTCACGTTGTCTAGAATATGACTCACCATTACTGCTGATGCATACCCGCCTGCCTCCACCCACACACCTAGATGGCGGATAAGCCCTATGGTAGGGCGTGGCATGAAGGGGAGCACCAATGGGGCGGTGTGGGGTGAGCTGGGAGGGCGAGCACGTGTGTGAGCAGATGGGCCGGGCTGGGCACTAATTGCTGGGGCCCAGCAGGTTTGATACTGACCAAGGAGGATAATTTCAGTTTTGGAAGCGTTCAGTGCAGCATTACTTACCCGGGAATACTCCTGGATGAGAGCTTCAAGTGCGCGTGCATCTTTATTATTAGACACCCCAACCACACAGTCATCTGCAAATGCCATCATCTTGACTGGGGCTTGGCCTGGCACATGGACCCCAGTGAGTTGGGCATTCACGTTTCAAAGTAGTGGGTCAAGGCTGATTTTGTATAAGAGTGGGCTAAGGGGGTCCCCTTGTCGCAAGCCCCTTTGAGGGTGGACTACTTCCATTAGGAAGCCAAGGCCACATACTGCCATTGTTGCAGATTCCATGAGCAGCATCACCCAGTTGATGAAGCGAGGGGTAAGCGGAATTGATGGAGGCAGGCCCTGAGGTATTCCCGTTTACTCTATCATAGGCCTTCTGTTGGTCTAAGAATACAAGTGCCCCAGAGGCTGTGGACTGGCATGCACTAGCCACAGAGTGCACGTTGTCTTAAATCAACCTTCTGGGTATGAAACCGAATTTTTCTGGGGAGATGGTGGCAGATGCTGCAATTCCTAAACAGTTAGCCATGATTTTTAGTTAAAATTTTTGTATCCATTTTAGTTAAAGAATTGGGCTCCAGTTGGCTAAGTCTAGCTTGTCCCCTTTCTTGAAGAGTGTGATAGTGAAGGCTTTTGTCCTCCTGGAAGGAGGTGCGTTTTCAAAAGGCTCTGGTTTAGTGAGGCAAGCAGTAGTGGGGATATATATTTGAAGTACTTTTTATATAATTCATATGGAATGCCATCTGGGCCTGGGCATTTCCGGTTAGGTGCACCGAAGATGGCTGTCCATAATTTGTTTGAAGTAATCAAATTCATTATTTCCAGGTATTGGGAAATGGTGCAGATGTGGGTTTGGTCGAGAAATTCCGCCACTTCAGCCAGCTGAATTGCATTTGTATAACTTGGAGTTATACTTTTATGTTTCAATTGCCACTTCAGCTGGCATATCCGTGGTGGAATCGTCCAATCTTTGCACCTGTTTGCAGGCCACACTCTGACGTGGTGCAAATTTCTTTTAAAAAAATATGCGGTGCACTTGTTACCCTCTGTAATGCATTTGGCCCTGTACTGAACACAAACCCAATGTTTGTGTTGCCTTTCGAGCATGTGGGATCAGCCAAAGGACGCCACAAATATTATTTTAAAACAAGATATTTTACTTTTTATTAAAAGTATAAAATAATACTTTAATATGGTTTTTTATGTTTTTTATTAAACAGGCAGGGCAAAACCAGAAAAGGTCCCTATGTCAATACTAGCTTTTCCTATTTAAACTAGTTCAAATTTGAGACCATCAATATTCAAGGCAAAAGAATGCAAAGCTCAGTCTTCCATATTAGGGAATATAAGCTTTTAGCCTATCAGATTGAAGATAAAAATTTTTAGAGGTAAAACTGACCTGTGCAGTAACAATTTGATGAATCATAACCAATCACCAGCGAGTAAAATCTTTTCACCTTGGTGGTGGTCTGACTTGGATGGTAATGATTGGGTATTTCAGCAGTAGTCAGACCTGGAGGGTAATGATTGGCTAATGCTTACCCTATCATCCTCGAGTAAAATCTTCGCACCTTGAGGGTGGTTAGACTTGGATGATAATGATTGGTTAACTCACACTCAATCATCAACGGGTAACATCCTCTTGCCTTGCGGAGGTTCTGATCCATGCAATATTATACTCCTCATATTTGACCAAGGTTTCAGAGTATTTCTATTATTAATATTTACCTTTTTAAGCCGATTTTTATGATAAATCATATTTTTCCAGTTGTTAGGATTCCACCGAGAATCCACTAGGGTTTTTTCAGTGTGGGTACTCATATCACTGATATCCACAAAATTATCTAAAAATTGGGCAGGTGATGGGCCAATCATAGTAGCAGAATCGGAAACACTACTATCTCCAACATTCTTTTTCTCAGATTGAAAAGGAGAATGTCCAACAGAGCATGTTGAGGTGGGTGGCTGCCTCCGCCCACTTCCAGCCCCATGCAGGGCTGTATCCTGTGGCTGGGATGTTGGACTCCAGGTGTGCCAACTCTGCCAGAGCACACAAGATGATGGCCAATGTGGCTTGTGAGTGTCAGGAGGAGAGGTGGTGAGAGTGGTGGATGGTATCCTCTTTGAAGGCTGCTCATGTGGAGATGGGGTCCACACAAAATGATGTAACAAACTCTTTTGCCAAAGTTGCTGATTCCACCCAAGTGGAAAATCCTGGCGATGCAAGTTTGGGAGGGCGGAGTTTGCACCAATGTGGGGCCTTAGCCACTGTGACAGGTAGTGTAACAAATGGAAATCATCTGAAAGGATGAATTTCTGAATGTTACATTCCGATTGGTTTGTTCAGTTAATTCAAACTGAACCAATCGGAATTGTTGGGTATGGTAGAGTGGGTGGACAGACTCAGAGGGCTGGGCTGAGCCACTCCGACCATTTCTTAAGCTCGGAAGGCTTAAGGAATGAATTGGAGAGGCTCCTCAGAAGCGACTTTTTAAAAGTTGAACCTGACCTTCTCAAATTCCAAGTTGGAATTCTAAGTCTTGGCCTTGGTCCCCCCAGTTCGGTCTTTTATTATTTTTAAAATAAAAAATAAAGTTCTTTCAAGGTGTCGCACCTTGCTTACCTGATATTTTCAGGTTTGGGTTTGTGATAGGGGACCTCATATTAGTGACAGTCTGGCCTCATCAAGACGTTTGCCGCCATGTGGGCATTTCCAAGATTTGATGAGAAAAGGTTCGCCTCACCTGTGCCTAAGTCTGTTTGGTTAGGTTGCCCGCCTGGAATGCCGCTGTGTGGGCATTTCCAGGATGAAATGGACAGGGTCTGGGATCCCCGCCCGTGACATTATTCCAACTTCATTTTGCTTCTGGTTGGAGGTGGTCCTGTCCCTCAGAGGATTTCCGTTTTGTCCTGGCTGTTGAGGAAACTGGTGCTGGGCCAACTCAGCAACCGATGGCCAGCCCTGTGACATCAGTGAAATTCGAGGGTCTGCCAAATTTCAGGTTCCCACTGATTCCAGCAGCTGTGTCCAAGGGCACCTGTTCCCAGCAGGTTCCCTCAACCCTGGAAAGTCCCAAAAGGGGAGGATATTCACCCCGACACCAGCGCCATGGGGTCAACCCCACTGCCAGCAGGACTGAGGAAAGCGCCTTCCCAGTTGGGATGGGAAGGCCATTCTCAGGCCTGACAGCGCAAAGGGGATGGCCCATGGCCAGCGCTGTTTCGCGCCTTCTGGGGCTATTGTTGGGGAAAGCGCCTTCCTGGTCAGGATGGGAAGGCCATTCCTAGTGGTAGCCTCCGGGAGGTGGTGATTTGGCCAGGTGTTGGGTACAAATGTCCTTACCTGTTGGGGCTTACTCCAACAGCCCAGTTTCCGGTTTCAATGCCCCCCATTTCCCCTCGAGAGGATTCTTCTTGGGGCTCGAGGTGACTCGCCCTGGGAAGACCTCTTGCTGACGATTTCCTCCTGAAATGGTGGCTCTCTGCCCCCAGAGGGCCGTTTTAGCGGGGGGTGATGTAACGAATGGAAATCATCTGAAAGGATGAATTTCTGAACGTTACATTCTGATTGGTTTGTTCAGTTAATTCAAACTGAACCAATCGGAATTGTTGGGTATGGTAGAGTGGGTGGACAGACTCAGAGGGCTGGGCTGAGCCACTCCAACCATTCCTTAAGCTCGGCAGGCTTAAGGAATGAATCAGAGAGGCTCCTCAGAAGCGACTTTATAAAAGTCAAACCTGACCTTCTTGAATTCCAAGTTGGAATTCTAAGTCTTGGCCTTGGTCCCCCCAGTTCAGTCTTTTATTATTTCTAAAATAGAAATAAAGTTCTTTCAAGGTGTCGCGCCTTGCTTACCTGATATTTTTGGGTTTGGGTTTGTGATAGGGGACCTCATATTAGTGACAGTCTGGCCTCATCACTCCATTTGCCGCCATGTGGGCATTTCTGAGATTTGATGAGAAAAGGTTCGCCTCATCTGTGCCTAAGTCTGTTTAATTTAGGTTGCCCGCCTGGAATGCCGCCGCGTGGGCATTTCCAGGATGAAACGGACGGGGTCTGGGATCCCCACCTGTGACAGGTAGGTGGTAGGTTATCGAGACCAGCCAGTGGTTGGAGAATTTGATTTTTGTTGTTTTGAAGTGGGAAATGTGGGGTTGAAATTTCGCCAGCGTAAGGATAAGGTCAATGCAGGTCATGGACCTTAATTGGCCGTTGTGGATGTGGGGTCACATCATGTTTTTGAGCAGTGGGGCTCACCGCAGCAGTGCATCCATTAACCCAAGGGTGGCCTTTAGAACGCAAAGTTCTACATGACCCTGGGGGGCGTGGGAAGAGGAAGGCCAACAGTCTGTTGGTGTGTTTAGCCAACAGTTCATATTGCTGACTATGAAAGGGTCTGGGGGTAATGGGAGGGATTTGATTAATGAGAAAAATTCCTGACGTTATTGTGCACAGGTTGGGGCGTAGATGTTGATGATAGCATGTGCCACGTTGGCCCACAAGAAAGTGACAATGAGGACTCAGCCATTGAGGAAGGATTCTGAAGATAAAAATTTAAAAAGATTGTTTTTCCAAACTAGCACCCCACAGTGCTCTGACCAAAAGGATAGGGATGAGAGGAGCATGGTTTTCCAAACATCCTTGGAATCTCACGGACAGTGGGATCTCCTGAATGGCCAGGATATCCACGGGTAACTTTTTTTGTAAAAAACTCAGTTTCCTAGCCCGGGACGGCGAGGCCTTGAGTCCGGCAATATTCAACGTCCCTAAAGTGAAGGTTTCCCCCATCGCACCTTAGGTGTGAGGGGTGGGCACCTGGGCCCACTAGCCTCCTCTAGATCCCCATGGGCCTTCATGGCAGCGCGGGTGTTTGCAGCAACGCTATTGGTAGTTTTGTTGATTTTAGCAGAAAGGTTCACGTTGGCTTTTGCCTTCACTTTTTGTTTCCTCAACGTCAAACAAATTTTTTGCGGTGCAGATGAGTTTGGTGCACCATCAAGCAGTCAGAAAAAATTTTTTCAGGTAGGTTGGAGACCAAGTCAGTTTTGACTGGAGCTTGGTTGCAAAGATTGGGTGAAATTGAGTCACCCATTGGATCCTCAGATTGGGTGGCCCAAACAGCATGGGATTCCCAATCTGATTGGTTGATGGATTCCCGAGTTGCTTCCACCGCGAAGGTTTTGATGTCCTCCTGGTGTTGGGAGTGTGGGATAGCGGTGGTGACTTTGGCTGCTTCCTTGGCCGCGGCCCTGTGGGCCTGCTTGGCCTTCTTCCACTCTTGTGGGAAAATAGTTTTTACCAGTAGGTAGCAGCCTTGTGCTCCCCATGGGAAAGCCTCTTTGGTGCTTGCAGTTGGTTTGTAGTGCGCCTCTCTGCTGGCCATGGCTGCCGAGGGGTGCTCTTGGAATGTGATGCCCTCCTTGGTGGGGCATGCATGTGCCTTATTGCCAAATGCATCACAGTGGGTGCAGATGGGAGGCGCGCTGTCCACAGTTACCCAGAAAGGGTGGGTGGTATGCCCTTCAATATCAATATATGTGGAGTGTGGGATCTGGGTTAGGTCCTTCACAATCTCCTCAGTTGGGGTCAGAACTGCGATGGCTTTGCCGGTGCACAGGTGTGGCATCAGTGTAAAGCATTGCATCTCAAAAGATTGTATTTCGCCATAAACGGTGGACCATCTTTCAGTTGTTGCTCCAAAATGGCATGTTTTACCATAGTAGGCAAAAAGTCAAGCGTGAGGAAAATTTGGTTGGATTTTGTCCATCTGGTGCATTTGGTTTTGATGACCCGTTGCCCTTTGGGGAGGTCAATCACTATGCACACTGCAGCAGCTTCTTCTTCTGTCTCCTTGTTTCTGAAACTGAGGTCCAGCCAACCGTGTGAAATTGAGTGAGGTGCAACGTACACCACAGTCAGGAAAAAAGTGTGCACATCCCCAAAAAATTTTTCCCATAGAGCTGTTTGTTGGATGTCCAGAAACACACGGACACCATATTCTACCAACAAAAGTGGTTGGGAGTGCGGCGTGTTGATGTACTGGTTGCATCACGCTTGCCAAGCGAGGATTTCTGGGGAAATAGTGACTGCCAGTTTTTTTATTTTTTTTTTCTATCCCGCCAATTTCTCTGGGGCGTTTTTGAACGTTTAAGGCTGCGGGTCTACCACCTGCTCCTCTTACCTTACTTGACCAACTGCTCCCTGACATGGGCGCAGACTAATCTCTTCTGTGAGATTATCAAACTAGAATCAGAATTGAATTGAATAATTTGCAAAAGTGATCGCAATGAGAGAGAAAAGTTTCCCAAGGGTTCTATTTTCTGTTGAATATCTGTTCAAGAAGGGGGATGTGTCAGAATTGCAGATGACTACATAATCCAACCATTTGACCAAAATATAATATTTGACAATTAAGTTATAATTATATAGGATTGGCAATAGTGGCCAATTGATGAGAGTATTGTCAGGCATCATCCCCAATGATATTTGAGGCCTCTGACAGATGATAATTTCGTTGGATGTCATCCCCAATGAAATTAAGCATTAATTCAATATTGGAATAACACCCAATAGTAAAATTATAGGGAATTGTTCATAGTGGAATGGATTGGAGTCATCAGAAACTACCAAAACTTTTAAACGCTTGAGGAAGAGTAAATTCGTCATCAGCTGAAACAATTGGTTTCATGTACTTAATACCAATTGTTTGGTCTGCCAAACACCCAAGGATTACGCTGCTTAAGAAACCCAAGGCAACGATACCTGACGAGATTTGGTGTATAACACTGAGGGTCAAACAAGTATAGGAGCACAAATAATTCTCAGCGGACAGCCGAAAAGTTGTGTGCTGATTGTAGCTATAGAAACCCCAAATTATTCCCTAATAAAAGTAGATTCAAACTTGATAATAACTTTATTGTTTAACATTAGTTGTTTAAACATTACTCTTAAGAGAAGGGTGTAAGGATCAGATATCCTTAAGTTGGTTTTACTAAAATCTCCGCTTGGCTCTGCGAAAAAAGAATTGGGAAAGTGTTCCCTACCAGTATCAAAATATCTTCAAGAGGAAGAAGCACCTGTCTAGCATTGTACAATACTCTCAATGTGGCTTTTGGGCAATCAACCATAATAATATTCTTCATAATATTATTGTCCCAATTTATATTAATAATCAACGCAAGTATCCATAAATCTGTGCAGTTGAAATCTAGGGCCAAAAGCGAGACATCCAAGCCCAAGATTTTAACAACTGAATTGCCTAACATGGACTCAGATTCTGATCCTGTTGCTGAATCATCATCTGTACTGTTTCCAGGAGTCAGCCACTGTCCTCATGCCTGAGTTGGATTTTCCTGCTTTACCTGTCAATGAGTCATTAAAAGTCCATTCTGAAGAAAACGGATCCAACCTTTCTCTCCCCAATTTTTCTCTCATAAAAGAGCCTAATCTTCCCCTTATTTTCTTGCTATCTCTTCAGTGCCAGCAGAAATGTTTGTATCTTCTAATAAGCAAAATTCCGCCTATCTTTTATTATTAATGAAAATTAATATCAGAGCTCACCAGGCGCCCTTAAAAAGCCTTGGCTGACACTGGAGAAACTGGTAACTTTATGTGCTTAGATTTGGCCAACCAGCTGGACCTTGACCTGGACTTGGGTCCTGCGGTGATGGTTGCTTCGTTGGTCTCCCAGCCATCATACAAGGTATGGCGTTCAGTACCTTTCTCAGTTCACTAGTTTGTTTTTGATCGATTCTCAGCAATGACAAACCGGGTGTTTTTCAGTAATTCTGTGTGTAGGTTATGGCGACAACAGCATGTTAGAATCCATCTTGATTCTGATATATTGTCATTATCTAATGGTCAGACAGAGGGCATTTTTCCCTTACTGAATACTCTTATCAAAACTCAAGACTGTGGATTGGCCACTTCTCTTGTTTCCCCTGCAGGCCTCCCATTGGATTTTTCAGAAGCATTGATGGGATATCAATTTTTTAAAACTGATAAAGTGGAAAATCTCCCCCCACATACAGAATTCAACTTGGGGTTTCAAAAAACAGTGCAGGTTGTGAATATAAACTGCCCATTGTACTTTCACAAAGCAGAGGAGGAGGCTGCCCTCAATGCATGGTGGGTAACATGCCTAAGAAAGAGTGGCTGTTAAATAAACATCCCCAGTTGCTTCTACCATTATCTTTGCCAAGAAGTTTGATGGTTCTCTTTATCACTGCATAAATTATGGTAATTTGAATAAGATTACAGTCCACAATCCCTACCCATTGCTGTTGGAGCAGACAATTGGTTAAGTGATTGCCAAATTGCATGTGTTCTCCAAACTTGATTTTGTTGATGCCTTTAATCAGATTTTGGTGAAAGAAGGTCAGGAATGGCTTACCACTAACTGAACGAAAAGGGACATCTTCCAAATTTGAGTAATGCCTTTCAGCCTAGATAATGCGCCAGCCACATTCCAAAGAATGATTAATAGTGTGCTGGGTGATCTTTGGTTCACCTGCGCAGTACATACATTGATAATATTTTAGTACACTTCCCTACTCCCAAACAAAATGTGAAGGACTTGGAGGAGATAGTGGCTGCCTTAAGTAAGGTGGGCCTGTTTGCTAAACCTTCAAAATGCAAGTTCTATAAGGAGGAAGTTACATCCTTGGGGGATCTTGTCTTAAAAGAGGGTATGCCATTCCACCAACAAGCTGGACGCCATCCATGAATGGACAACCCCAACGACCAAAAAGCAATTAAGAAGCTTTTTGTTTAAAATCATTTTCTAAAAAATTCTTCTGCCCTATCTCATTTAGTCACCCCGCTTTACCCACTTGTGGGCAAGAATTTCCCCTTTTGTTGGACGCCCAAGTGTCAGCAGGCATTCATGTCGATTAAGAAGATATTCTTATCACCCCACCTTAAAAACATGTAGACCCCTCCAAACCCTATGTTGTATCATTTGATGCCTGATCTGTTGTGGCGGGAGCTGTCTTGCTTCAGGAGCACTATGGGTTGGAACTGTAGGAATCCAGCTTATAGTTGCTTGATGGTGCTTACGCCGCTGGATCCCACAAAGTTTTTAAAAAAATTATAATAAGAATTACTATAAACTTGGGTTTTTAAGATTTTTATTAGTAGCATGGGGAGAGCAAAGAAAACCAATCCCCTCAATATCTGACTGATCTGTATTTAAACAGTATCGAGGGTCAGAGGGAATTCACTAGTAAGTTCAGAATGGCTTGTTACCATCTGAATTAGGAAATATGAAGTTGTAGCCTATTGAAGCTCAGAATACTCACTTTTCTTAGGCTGACTGATGGATGGGTAAATATGTTGAGACAATACATACCCATGGGGTAACAATTTAAAATATTTCAGCCAATCCCCACTGGCTAAAATTCTTTCACCTTAGGAGACCTCCACCACCCCCATAAAAGGGGTGGTCCTCTCTTAGGTAGTGGAAGGGAGTCAGACGTGGTAGGGGGAGAAACAACAGATGGGCTCCCAAGAGTCTGCCACATGGTCAGCATATTCCAACTTCTCAATTTTGGGTTGTTTGCCCTCATAGAATTCAAAATTATAAATACCACGATTAGCAGGGTTCCACCAAGAATTGACAAGGGTCTTTTGGTTAAGACTATCATTTGTATAATTAAATCATTTATTTTAGCATCACAAACTTGTAAATGGCCGACATTTCCCCTTTTTGGCTAAATTTGACCCAGAACATTCTTATTTTTCAGCTGTGAGGTCAAATGTCCGAAAGGAACATCCAGTTGCCTTCCTTTACTACAAGTTCTCTCCCACTGAACAGTCCTGAGTCATCTAAAATAAGGATCTGGATGCTGTAGAATGGGTCTTGACCCATTGTGGTATCTTCTACAGGGTACTCAGCATGAGATAACAGTGCGCTTGGATCAACAACCCCTTCTTTATTTTTGCAAGCCCCAGAATTTGGCACACTGGCAGGCTTGAACCTATTTGGATTTGTGTAGCTTTAACTTAAAGTATGAGTTTGTAAAAGGAGCGTTGAATGCTCTTCCTGACTTCCTAAGTTGTAACCCTGCACATTGTCCTGCTGACTCAGATGAGGCGGATCTGGTCCCTGTCATTCCCCCACCCAAACCTTATCCATTGTACCTCCAGTGGTTTTGGGAATAGACTTAGCTCCTGACATGCCTCTAATTTCTCAGGTTTTAGCAGCCCAAACGTCCTGTGAAGAAGGTGTGGACCTTCTGGAGCGGTTGGCCCTCCCTGCTTCAAAGTAATCCTTATATTTCTTGGCTGAGGCCACATTCAATTTTGGTCCTGGGTTTGGGTTCCCCCTTATTCAAGCTGAGGTGATTCATGCTTTTCACGATCCCATCACAGTTGGACATTCTGGGAAAAAGAAGTGTATCGACATAGTCAAACACACCTATTATTGGGAGGGTTTTTCATAAAAAGTTCCCGCCTGGATTGCAGATTGTGTAACTTGCGCGCGGGCCAAGTTTGACTAGTTTCGAAGAAATGGCCTCCTTCACCCCTTACAACAGGCTGAGGGTCCATGGACATCAGTGTCTGGGGATTTTATTGACAAACTTCCCAGTTCCAAAGAGTTCACAGCGGTGATAGTTGTTGTCAATCGCTTCACAAAGTTCTCCCTATTCATTAAATTTTCTTCTACTTTTACTTCTATAAAAGATCCCATTTCTTTGTTTGCCATGTGTTCTCTATGTTTGGTCTTCCACAAGAGATTGTCAGCAAACGTGGGCCCCAGTTTATGGAACGGTTATGGAATGAGCTCTTGTCAATCTTAAAATTACGCCCCATCATTACACTGCATACCATCCCTAATCTGGATGGACAAACTAAACGGGTTAATCAGATCCTGGAACAGTACCTGCGGTGCTTTGCAGCTACCTCTCAGGATACCTGGCCTGATGACTTCCCCCTCACTCAGTTTGCATATAATAATGGAACGCATGCCCTTACTGGGGTTTCCCCATATGAAGCAACCTTGGTATACAACTCATTTTCTGTCATTCTGTGCTTTCGCCCAGAGGTACCAGCCACAGCTGCCCATGCCAAGCATATTTGGGCCACCCAGTCCTTGGTTCAGGAGCATCTTACTAAGTCTATAAAGTGACTACAAATGGGTTGTGGATTGGAAGTGGCTCAAAGCACATGAAATAGAGGCTGTATCATAAGTCATGCTCAACACGCGTCATATGAGGATGCAGGTGCCCTCTCATAAGTTTGAAAGTATGCATTTGGGTCCCATTTGGTGGAGGAAGATTTGGGAAATTGCACTATTAGTTTAAAATTGCCAACCTCACAGGATGCAACATCCAGCCTTCCATATATCTCAGCTGTCCCTGTTCAAGTGGGAAATACCCTTGAATCCAGAGCCAATTTTGATTTAGATGTGGAGGAGGCTGAAGTAGAGGGCATTCTGGCATCACTCAGATCTTTGCAGTCTGTCCAATATCTCTTCTCCTGGAAGGGCTATCCATCCTATGAGAACAGTTGAGTTAGGGTCCAAGATTGCGCAAACTACTTAGAGATGGTCGAGGCTTTTCACTCCACTCACCCAGAAGCGTCTCTTCATCCCCCAAAGATTGCACTTTAATGGCGATCAAGCTGCCAAAGATCCACAGAAATGTGACCCTCACTCAGTTCCACGGTGGTGGTGCCCCCTTTGGCGAAAGGGAAGGGTAATGTAAGTCTGGGGAGCGTCCCCTCTGCCTAGACCGGGCGTTTTTCCCATTACCCACTAAAAGGGTCCAAAGAGGACATCTGTACCTCTTGTCTCAAAGGGTGATCTTGCCCCTGTTGTAGTCAAGCGTTAGGTAACAGCCCTCCCTCTGAAGATTTCATCACCTGCCTCTTCAATTGCCTCTGCCAAATTAGTACAGAGAATTGAGGATATATGTGCTGAAATAATTGGAAGCCGCCACCCCATGGGCTGAAAAACTTCTTATGAAGTTGATAACACTAAGCCCTCGAAATATTGGTCTGGAAGCCTTAAACCCTTGGTAGTGAAGCCCAACAGGCTTGCACATTCAGTAGGTGAGGAATTACGTTCCAAATCCTCAGCAAAACTTGCTAATGGCATTGGGTATTGGTAAACGTTGCCATTAGTTGGAAACCTGCTTAAAAACATCGGTGACAAAGCCTAATGGGCGGGTACCTCTCAGAAAGAATTTGTTCAGCGTCAAATCCTTGATAAATCTTGTCAATGTCATTGGGACATTGGGAAGTGTTGTCATTAACTTGAAAATACTATCAAAAACATTGAGAGTGAAGCCCAATAGCATTAATCTCCTAAGATGAATGCGTCAAATGCTGAATCTTCAGCGGAACTTGCTGATGGCATTGGGCTATTGTCAAAAGTCACCAATAGCTCAAAACCAACTCCTCAAAGATCAGTATTGTTGTTCAATACATCTCACTTGGCCAAACGGATGCCAAAGCAACTAGATTCGGGTAGGAGGGTATCTAAAACCTGTTTCCAACCATTTGGGACTGTCCCTATATGGAGTGGCTTTGGGAGATTCCCGTTGCCCATTGGGCAAGATGTCATCATGTTAATCATTGGAAATGCAGTGAAACCACAAGTTGGGAATTTGAGGTCAATCTGCAAGTGAATTACTACACTGCAACTCCTTCAAAGTTGGTTCAGATTGAATTAATTTCCCCCTCTAAATTTTTCTGGGTTGAGTCAAATTTTGAGGGCCCCAATCCTATGCTTTACTAAATTGTTCCCCAAATCAATCATCTATTCAAGCAGTTGTAACACACTGAGAAAATTGACAGTTGATTTTCTTAATTTGCTATACATTAAAAATCTCCTTGAGCTCCTGATTTTTGTTTTTTTTTTATTTCCTTTCTGAGCTCCCTATGGCACTAACCCTGTGGCCCTTTGGGCCCTACATTGGCTGGGAAATTACCAGCCATAATAGTAATGACAGCTAGTACTACAGTCAACTGGGCATATCATGTATAATTTTTTGGGAATCTAACCATTTTCCAAGACCATCCTCCAGCAGGATATCAAAATCCTGTGCGCCCATCTGTCTACACTCTAAGCGAGGAACCACCACCTCGCCTCCATTTTTGTTCCCAACTCTCCTATGGAGGGTACCAAAGCAGCAAACCCAATCGCACAACTCCCTGCAACAAGGCATACTGGGTCTGGGGTTGCAACATCCTGATTCCTTGCCATTTTTCTTTTTACACTTAAAGCTCACCAGCGCTCAATCACCATACACCTTCCCGCCCAAGTTAACGTCATTTAATTGGCAATACCTCTGTAATTATGGCTTGCATTTTGGGTGTTTCTGCATCCTGACTGGCCGGACAGTATAATTTTACATGATGTCTCCCTGAAGGTACCAGCCAAGGAGGATGATTTTGGTTCTTGGCATTAAGGGCGGCGTTACTAACCCTGGAGTAACCCTGGATAGTAGCCTCCAGCGAACATGCAACATAGTTGTCTGACTTTACAACCACACAAACATCAGTAAATGACATCATTCTAACAGGTACTTGGCCTTGCACATGGACACCAGTAAGGCGGGCATTAACATTGTGCAAAAGTGGGTCAAGGCTGAAGTTGTACAAGGGTGGACTTAAAGAGTCCCCTTGGTGGTGACCACTTTGAGGTGAATCACGTCAGTGAGGGAACCAGGGACACGCACAGCCATTGTGGTGTATTTATAAGCAACATTACCTAATTTATGAATTGGTGGTGGAGGTGTAATTTGATGAGGCAGGCTTTGAGGTAAACCCAGTTGACCCTATCATAAGCTTTTTGCTGGTATAAGAACACAAGCTCCCCAGTAGCCATTGATTGGCAGACATTGGCTAAGGTGTGTATGTTGTCCCATATTGACTACTTGGGATAAAACCATACTGCTCAGAGGAAATTACCTCAGAGGCAACTACCCCTAGGCGGTTGGCCATAGTTTTAGTAAAAACTTAATGTCTGTATTAGTAAGTGATATGGGGCGCCAGTTCGCCAAGTTCAGCTAATCCCCTTCTTATATAGCGTTATCATATAGGCCTCCTGGCCCCAGGGAGGGGCGCGTTTCTAAAAGACATTTGTCATTGAGGCAAGCATTAGCGAGGAGAAATAATTAAAATCATTTTTTGTAGAACTTATACCGAATCCCATCTAAGCTTGAGCACTTTCTGTTCAGTTCACAACTAATGGCATACCGGAGTTCACCACAATTATTTAAATTTACTAACTCCAGGCATTGAAATGGTGCGGATATGTGCACCATTGAGAAACTCATTAATTGTGGCAGGTTTGACAGGTTCAGACATATACAACTTAGAGTAAAAGTTAAGAACTTTGACTGCCACTTCAGCTGGAGTGTCTGATAAGAGTTGTCCTGCTACCTCACCTTTGAGCAGGCTTAAGATCTGTATGATATTAAGAATTTGTGGAAAAAGTTAGCGGAGCTTGTGTCATCCATCATTATATTTTTTGCCTTGAACTGAACACAAATGTGATGTTTGTGTTGTCTTACCAGTGCGTTGAGACAAGCACACTTCTGCCCACTTATGACCCCAAGCTGGGCTATACCCTGCTTCAGGGATATAAGATTCCAGGAGGTCCAATTCTGCTAGCATTCACTAATGACTGCAAAGTGGCATGAGAGCATCACGATGTGATATGGTGTGTCTGAAGGATGGTGTTTGCTTTAAAGACTTAACAGGTAGAAAGTGGATCAGCACAGAACAATGTGCCAAACTCTGACGCCAAACCTTTGGTTTCCACCCCTGCTGAAAACATGAGAAAAGTGATCTTGGACAGGCAAAATTTGCACCTTTTTGGCTCCTGTACCGCTGGGATTGACAAAGTTTAGGATATTGACACCATTTTGTAGCTATAGAAATCAATTTTTGTTGTTGTAAAGTGCTCAATATGGGGGCAAAACTTCAACGGGAAAGAATGAGGTCAATGTGTGATATGATCTCAGCTGACTATTGTGTACATGGGGGCGGGATATGATGGGTAACTTTGGCTCATGCAAGGGGAGGGTATCAAAAAGCCCCTAAGGTGGCTTTTAAAGCTTAGAGTTTGACGTGCCCCTGTGGGGGGTAGGCGTTGAAGGCCAGGTTGGCCCAGCGGTTCAGGTCGCCCATCATAAAGGGATTAGTTGGAAATGGGAGTGAAATTACAGCTGTGAGGAAATCTTGGCAAGCCTATGCAATGGTCAGGGATTAAATGAAAACTATAGCATGCACTGCATCGTCCCATTAAAAGGACATGACCAGCACATGACTATCAAGATACAAATTCTTAGACATAAATTTAAAACTATGGGATACATGTATAATCACCCCATAGTGTGGCGACCAAAAAGAAAGGGAAAGGATCATGGTTGCCCATATGTCCTTGGCACCATGTGGACAGTGAGATTTCTGAATTTTCAGGATGTCCACAGATATTTTTTTAAAAACTCAGTTTCCTAGCCTGGAACGATGTGGTCTTGAGTCAAGCGATGTTCAATGTCCTTATTGTGAAGGAGACCCCATTGCACCATAGATGCAATGGGAAGGGACCCCTTGCCCTTCCTGTGCAGCTTTTTCAGCAGCGTCTTTGACAGCAGCACGTGTGGCATTTCTCATCAAAGTGCTTGACTTAGGGATATATTATTGGTTCTTGGTATTTTTTCAGTTTTAAGAGTTTTCTGCTGCAAATTTTTTCATTGAGGTGCTCCTGCGGTGCATCTTTGTGGGTCAAAGAAAACGTGGGGAGCGTTGAGTTGGGAGAACCAGTTTTTATCAGTGCATAGTAACTTTGCATGGGTAAATCCAACTCAAACACTTGGTCTGCAGGTTGGTAGTCCTAATTTGATTGGTGAGTGAATTCTCGAGTCACTTTTACTGCGAATGACTTGATCTCAGCTTGGATTTGGGAAGGTGAGATCATGGACGCTGCCATAGCTGCTGCCTTAGCTGCTTCTCTATGGTCCTGTTTGGACTTCTTGCACTCTTGTGGGGACACAGGTTTGACCTGCATATAACACCCCTGCGCAACACATGGGAAGGCGGCATCAGTGTCAATGGCAGGATCATAATAGGATTCAGCGCTTCCTATTGCATTTTGGAGGATTTCATTCTAAGTGATGCCCTCTCTGGAAGGGCTGGTGTGTACCTTATGGCCAAAATCATGAAAATAGTTGCAAATAGGGGGTGCGCTATCCACCATAATGTCAAACACTCAGGAGTCCTGCCTGTCAATATTAATAACTGCAGTGTGTGGAATTTGAGTCAATTCTTTCATGGTGACCTCAGATGGGAAGATCCCTGCAATTGTTTTTCCTGTGCTAGCTCTGGCATAAGCGTAAAGCACTGCATTTCAAAAGAGTGTAATTCCAAAAAGATTTTAATTCCATCCAAGAGATATCATTTTAGTTCTGCATGTCTCACTTTTGTGGGGAGAAAGTCAAAAGTGACAAAAATTTGGTTAGATTATGTCCAACATGTGCGCCTTCATTTTGACCACCCATTATCCATCTGGGAGATCAACCACCACGTGCACCTGTGAAGATCATCCTCTGCTTGCACAGTTTCAGACCCTAGATCTAACAAAACCTGGGTTATAGAATGAGTTGCTACATACACAACGGTCAAGAAGTGTTTGTGTACATTACCACAGATCTTATCCCAAAGTGCCATTAAATTGATATCCAAAAAAACTCGAAGTCCATGCTCCACTGATGACTGGGGATGGGAATGCGGAGTTTTAATGTATTGGTTGCATTTTTGCTTGCCAAGCTAAAATCTCCAGCGAGATATTACCACTATTTCTTAGTTTTGTCATGGCCAATAGTGTCACCGGAGTGTTCCCTAAATTTAAATGTTGCAAAAACTGACCCTATGCCCTTTACAATACTAGCCCAACCTTACCCAACATTGGGTGCACACTTTTCTACTTTTAGAGATTATCAAACTTACCAGTCTTGAATCAAATCAGTTGCAATAAGTGATTGCAACAATAAAGAAAAAGTTATTAATTTTGCATAATTTATCCGACAAAAGAAAAATCTACTTATAGAAGACAAAATATAGTTAGCATAGAGTTAATGCTCTTATGAAGTTTGTATTCTAATAGATATTTGAAAAGCTTATATTAAATTTCTCATGACAATTTTTAACAATACAAAGGGTGGTTAGCTGAGCAGGTAAAACTGCTTTCACCCCTAGTGCAGGTTTCAAGTTTGAAACCTTTACTGGCTAGAAAAATTCTCAGCGTGGTATAATTGTCCCAAGGTCAACCCACCTCGAATAATTTTTTGCCTCAGTTAAATAAAAATTTTCACCAATAATAAGACAATACCATTACAAGGGTTACAGCTGAAGCTATAAGCTGGACAGGGCTGTATACCCTTTTTGGTCAAAAAGGGATACTAATCCTTGGACCCTACACCTAGCTAAAATTTGGACTTAAGACATACCCTCAATTGGCAATAGGTGGTTGCTGTTCCACCTAATATGATACCCTCTATAAATTTTGAGCTGTATTGCTTGCTTTGGCTCTCAAATCTACCTTAAATGTTCTGATATGTGTACAAAAATGGATTATTAATATGTTTAATTGGCTGGGTTGACAATAGTATGAATATTAATGTACTAGTTGATATTTTCACAACAAACTTAAGTATTGTTCTTAATGCAATATTGGTGCTGATGTTCTTCCTTCTAATTATTGAAGTATTTATGGAAAGCAAGGAATATCTCCCTCTGAATCTTCCTCCTGATGGAACTTAATCTATTAGTAACTTCAGAGGTTCTCTATTCCTCTTAATGCAAGAGCCTAAGGAGATCTTGATATCAATAAATAAACAGAGGATATCCTATCCTTCAATTCTAGTCAAAAGAGTTAAGTATATACTAAATTTATGACAGTTTAATTTATTATAAGCCTTTATTGATCTTAAAGTATATTTTGACTGATCTGCTTTACTAAATAAAATCAAGGGAATTTATAGAGGGATATCTGATGTCCAACACTTTTAATGTCATCCCATTTGGATATAGCAGCTTTTGATGTTGGATAAACCCTCTGAAGTTGCACCCAGCAGTGATTGCCAGATAATTACAAGTCTGATGTGGTATTAAGATTGATTTGGGTTTTAACTTAAATAGAATTGACCAAAAGACCCTGGATGATTATTGGTGGAACCCTCTGAATTAGGGGCAATACTTTTAATAACAATAAAACTTGGCCAAAAAGCTTGAGTTCGGGTAGCAGGAATATTTCAAATCATTAGTGGAACCAAGGGAGCCATTTGGAGGTCCCTCCCTGTCCTACCACAACTCCTATTCAAGCTACACCACAGAGTCCAACCCCACTTAGAGGGTTGGAGGGGGCCTCAACAGACAAAAATATTTTTTATCAAATGATTGGGTAAAGTACATTAAAACCTTACTTCATTGATCAATACTACCTATCAACAATTGACCATTCCATAGATGTGAAGTTATTCTCAACTAATTCAATAGGTCAAATATCAATCTATAGAATAAATTTCACTGACACACTGTCATACTGACATACTGATATATGAAATCTTTGAGGCTGATAGGGTCAATCTATTTGGGTGAGTGGGTGAGAATTGGCAAATAAGATCAAGTCTGAAACTATTGAGTATGTTGGGTTTAATCTATTTCGGGTGAGTTTGTGTAGTGGCAAATATTATCTATTAATTTGCCAAATTGCTCACCTGAAGCTTATTGAGTCTGATAAGTTTAATATATTTTAGTGAATGGGTGAGAATTGGCAAAATAAGATCAAATCTAAAACTATCAATCCTGATGGGTTCAATCTATTTGGGTGAGTGGGTGAGAATTGACATATTATTGAATAATATACCAAATTGCTCACTTGAAAGTTAACAAAAATCAGTATTATAGTTAGTAGATTAAGTAGTTATGATAATCAGCTCATCAGCCACAAGGGAAACAGCGAAGTTGTTAGTTCAATTGGCTCCATATTAGCATTGGCTCAGCCTATAGGCTATGTCAGTGTGATCTTATCATCTGATAAACTTTATATACTGTAGTAAAGTACAGGTATCAGGATGTTAGTATTATATAATTTTAAAAGCCTGACTATATTATTTTCCCTAGTTAATAAACATTTTTTGCAAGTTAAGTAGAAGTTGATAAAGTAGTTTGGAAGATATATCACATACACAATGATTTTAAATATATAGAGATATGTTTTGGGTAGCAGTTTGGTGTTATTTGATTGAAATAATAGGTTTATATTGTTTGGCCTAGTGGTTGATGGCTTTTGGTCAAATCAACTGGACACAGTTTAGTTTTGAGGGGTGATTAGTTATTAGTTGATTTGACAAGTTCAGTTAGGTTTAGCAGAGTGGTTGGTGGTTTTTGGTTAATTTAATTATGCAATAAGATTTGGCTGAGTGGTTATTGTTTATTTATAGTATAAAATCTAAGTTATTAAATTTAAATATCTAAAAATTCTATAGTTACCATAGTGAAGCATGGGTAACTCCACTAGTATTACAAAACTAGATTTTATTAAGCAATATGAACTTTAAACCTCAAGATCTTAAATACCCAATATCAAATTATTAAGAAGGTTTGTTTCTTATCCCCCATGGCACCTAATAAAACTTTAAAAAACCATATTTTTCTAGTTTTGGAAAATTTTATTTATCTTTCTTGTTTTCAGTGGTTTTAATCCCCAATTGTTGGATTTTAGGTAAACAAGCACCAGCAAGCATCTTTCCTGCCAAAATCCAACAAAAGATACTCACTACAGAGATCCTTTACACCAACAAAATCCTGTTAAAAAACAAAAATGACAACTATTTCAGAACTAGTGCTAGCTGCTTTAGAGAACCAACTAGCCAGTGTTTTGGCTCACCTCAAAAGGCTAGAGCAGCACTCTCCACAAGGCCCTTATGGGCCTTCCCCTATTATTTTTAAACCTCCATTCAGAGACAAGTTCACACCTGGTGAGGACAGTATTGCCTCCTTCCTTTATGTTTATGAATCTGCGATGGAAGACGTGACTGACCATCAAAAAACCAAGTATATCCTTCCCTGCTTGAATCAGATGGCTCAGGAGATCATGTTTTTCAAATGGCCACACTTACCACCTGGGCGGAGGTCAAACAAGCGCTGATTTATGAGTTTGGTTCCCAACAGAGTTTACAACGTCAAAAAAGGGCTTTATGTGCCTTATCCTGAAAAGAGGAGAATTAATAATCTCATTTTGTTGAGCGTTTCTATAGCAAAACACAACCTCAGTTGCTGGCCAAACTGCTTCCTTTAGATGATTCTATTACTGCTACTGTGGCTAGCTTGGCGTCTTATCCCCATTTAGCAATGTTTATCTCCACAGTCAAGCACACCTTCCAAATTTTATGGGATATCAAAGAGGCACTGCTAGCAGTGGCTGACTTTCTATGAACCTGAACTGCTGCAAAGGGCTCCAAAGCTGGAATCAACTCTGACTCCTCCAGCCTCTTCTATGGCTGTATCCATGTTGAACATTTGCCCTCACAGCTGAAGAATAAGAATGTTCTAGGTCAAAATCAAGACAAAAAGGGGAAATGTCGGCCATTTGCAATTTTCTAATGTTACTATGAGGCATTTTAATAATAATAAACATGACAATATTGGAGATATCAGATAAAAGACTATGGTTGATCCTTGGTGGAACCCCATTAATCATGATAACACCAGTTCAAAACCTGTACTGGCACCCAATGTAAAATTGACTGGTCAAATTACTCCAACCACACAATGGAGCTTGGGGAAATCTTCAGAAGGTACTTTCCCAACCCCAACAAAGTCCTTTATTGCACCTATGTGGGGACCCCCTTTTATAGGCTTGGAGGGGGTCTCCCAAGGTGCAAGAAATTTCTTGGATGGGATAGGCTCAAGTTCATAAAATTGTCACCTCATGGGTATATTTTGGCCAACCAGAATTCCTCTTCTTTCATTCTGCTGCCCTAAAGCGAGCTCCTAAGTTGTGATATGCTATTCCTTCATATTTCCTAATTCAGACTAGGTTAAGCTATTCCAAACATATCCCCAAATTCCCCTTGATCCTCAAAATACTATAAATGCTAAATGGCTGGATGTTGAGGGGGGTCGTTTTCCTCACTTTTATTATGATAAAATAAAAATTATAAAATTTCAATTTATATTAGTGATTTATCATTAATTTTATTTATAAAACTTTGTGGGATCCAGTGGCATTAGCACCAGTGAGCACCTATACAGCTGGATTCCTAAAAAACGGTGCTCACTACAGGGGACGCCTTTACATAAAAAATAGTTGCTCTTGAAACACAACTGGCCAGAATTTTATCCCTCCTTAAGGATCTTGACAGCGCCCTTACAAACTCCCCTTAAGGAAAAATTCACCCCTGGTGAAAGAAACATCAATACTTTTCTGTATGTTTATGAAGCTGCCATGTATGGCACAACTGATAACAAAAGTACAGTGCATCCTTACCTGTTTAAGCCGCCTATCACAAGAGCTGATAGTTCCTATCCTGAACACTTCGCTCACTTGGGCAGAGGTGAAGGAGGCTCTTTTGGCTGAATTTGGATCAAAGCAGAGTATACTCAGGGAAAAACAGGCCTTTATGCGCCTTAGCATGTATGAGGGTGAACTGCTCCTTGCCTTTGGTGAACAATTTTACCTTTCTGCACAAAGGTTAACAACCTCCATCATGCTCACCCTTGAGGATGCTATCGCCGCCTTGTTAACTGGGTTAGCTTCTCAGCCCTCTTAACCAGGCATATTATCTCAGTGAAAAGCCATTTCTAAGCTATCTGTGATCTAAAGGAGGCATTAGTAGATGTTGCTAATATTCATTATGTACAACAACCATGGAAGCTGAGGTGAACCCTTCAGCTCTCACGATTGAGGAGCTACATTAGAGAATCAGTTGGGAGTAAGCCCCCTGTGCCTATTCTCCCTACAAAACATGCTACCACCATGCAACATAGAAAGGTAATCACTCCTTCTTAAGAATCAAAGCCATGTAAGGTAGTAACAACCATCTGTCCGCACAAGCTCACTAAAGCTGCTGTGCCTACTCCTCTGACTAAGCTGGTAAAAGCGTGTCCTAAGGTTATTCATTCTCCTGTGGCCATCTCTCCTACTTCCATCGCGGCCTTGCCAGTTGTTGATAATACCCTTGGGATGAATATGAGGGGGTTATGCTGATTTTAGCTACAATTTATTGGGAGACCTGAAGAGGTATAGGTTTCTGATTATTTGAACGCTGGAGGAGTAGACAAAACCACCATTTCTGAGGAAACGTACCTCAGTCAAATTCTAAAGTGTTCAAAAGTGATTGACACTGCCAGCGATGGTGACCAATTCTTAGCTGGCTTGATTTGACCTCTTCAGCGTGTTCATCCCTTATAATCCATCATGAATAACTACCCTGAGACTGCTAAAAATCTCACATCCACCTTATGGCTTAAGGAGGTCTTAGCTTTGTCACCTAATTTTGGAGGGATATTCACTAAGGTTAAAGTGGTCATACAAAAGGTCCGAATATTGGCCATTGTGGACACTGGCTCCCCAGTCAACGTGATCTCCACTAAGTTTATCAAGAAGATAAAGCTAGCGCCTGACTTGGAGTACACGCAAGAATTTGGAACCGCTGGCCTCAACAATACCCATGCTATTGGGGCATATTCTTCCCTTCCCATTCGAGTTGGGAAGCTTATTTTATCAGCTCTGCTGTGGCTTTAGATAACAACGCATATGATATGCTCATTGGCACTCGATTTATGATTGAGTATGAGGGAATAATCAACCTGAAGCAAGGTTACCTCTCGTTACTCAACTATGAAGTCCCGCTAGTCTTATCCAATATAGAATCCAGTAAGCACAAATGCTCTTGCCTTGTTGAATACCCCCTCTCAGCGATACCTTTATATTATACCACTTCTGAGCGCAACACAAAAGATTGCCTAATTCAGTGAATGTAGGGAAGGTATCCCTTTTTATGCTTCAGACGAGGTTGTGATTAATCCTGGTGAAAACAAGTGTTTTACACAAAAGTCACGCTTCATATCCCATGCCACTGTTTGTTGCACCTCATTAGTTTTGAGGGCGTCAGTCCCTTGGAGCCTCAGGTATTGCCTGGTATTCTTGACCCATCTTACCAAAGGCCCATTTTTGCTGTTGGGGAACATCACCTTAAAGAAAATAGTTGTAAAGAAACACCAGGATATTGGCAGAAGCTTGATTTTCCTGTGGAGGGCATCGAAAAAATTCACTTATTGGTTCTATGATGGATATGAGCCTGCCAACAAATAACCTGGTGTGTACATTACCCAACAACATACCTTGGACGAGCTTACCTAAGATGTGCTGAAAATAGTTCACACTCTCCTTGACAACTATAGTGACATATTCTCAAAATCAGGTAATGACTATGGCCACATGTAGGGCTGGTGCCACTCCATTGATGTGGGTGATGCCCATCCCATTTGGTAAAAAACTTACCACAAATCAAAAGTGAAAGAATAGCAAATGAGGACAGAGCTTCAGCAGTTACTAGATGCGGGGTTACTAGTTCCTTCACAAAGCCCTTGGTCTTCCCCTCTACTGATAATAAAAAAAGAAAAATGGAGGTCATCATATAGTTATGGCTTACCGCAAGTTAAATAAATTCACAAAAAAGGATAACTATCCTCTCCCCCGCATTGATGACGCCCTGGCCCAACTCTCTGGCTCTAATATCCTTTCAGCCATGGACTTAGCTAGTGGCTATTGGCAAATGGATCTCTTTCCTGAGGTTCAGGAGAAATGTGCTCTCATTTTATAGTGAGAGTCTCTTCCAACCAACCTGATTATCTAAAGAGTTGTGCTACGCACTTGCAACTTTCTAGTGTGCGATGGACCATATCATGCAGGACTTGAAGTTAAGTTGCGTCATCGTCTACCTTAATGATATCTCAGTATTTTCAAAAACTTTCAACGAGCATCTTGATCACATGAAGGAAGTGTTCCAATGACTGCGTAAGTCTAATATCAAGTTAAAGCACTCCAAATGTACTTTTTTTAGTACTAGATGGTCCCACTCCAAATGTACTTTCTTTCTAAAGAAACTGGATTTCCTCAGCCATTCTATATCTCAAAAATGGGATTCAACCAGTCCGAGATAAGGTTGAAGCCATCTCAAAATGCGCCCTCTAAAAATTTACGGAATATTCAGTTTTTCAGGAATGATGGGATATTATCATCTATTCATCACTAAGTTTGCACAACTCAGTGAGACTCTTGTCCGCCTAATAACCAAGAACAATCCTTTTCAGTGGGGTGTGGAACAGATGGCTGCTTTTAAAATGCTGAAGCAACTGCTGCAACAACGCCCTATCCTACGGCACCCAGATTATAATAAACCCTTCATCTTATTCACTGACGCTTCATACTATGCCGTTGAGTCCATCTTAGCCCCAATTAGATGAAAACAGTGTAGATCATCCTGTATCCTACTTTAGTAAGATGCTGTCCAAGGCTGAACGTAACTACAGTGTAATGGAGAAAGAATGCCTTGCTGTTCTGCTAGCTTTAAAGCACTATTGCCCTTATCTATATGGAACTACCTTCACTATGGTTTCTGACTACGCATCTCTTAAATGGTTACAGAACACGAAAGACCCTAAAGGCCGGTTAGCTCGCTAGGCTCTAAAGCTCCAACCTTATGACATGAATATCAAATACTGTGCTGGAACCCGTCACATGAATGTTGATGGGTTAACTTGGCTACCAGTCCTTCACTTGGATAATAGTGAGGCGGAGAGGCTACATGACTTCTTAATGACTCTCAATGACAGGGAAGATGAGGATGAACTGGTCCAAAAGATGTTAGCCTGACATTCCTGAAATAATAAAGTGGAGAGCGGAAAGTTGTATAAACAGGTGGGGACAAAATGGCTTCCTTACCTTCAGCCTTCAGAACGTGTCTCTGCTATCCTAGAAGCACACTCCACTCTAGGCCATGGAGGAGACAAGAAAACTTATGAGTAGATTAAGGATCACTTTTATTGGGATGGAATGATGAAAGCATATGATGTCTTGGAGGCCTGCCTTACTTGCAAGAAACAGTCTGGCTTCAAGACTAGATATCATTATCAACCAACCAACCTTTCTCAACAACCTTTCCACACATTAGTCTGGATGTTATAGGTCCTCTCCCTCAGACTACTAGTGGCAACCGATTTATTCTGGTAGCCATTGACAATTTCACTAAGTGGGTGGAAGCCGTAGCTCTTTCTGCTCAAACGGCCAAGGCCACAGCCATCTTTTTACATCAGAACATTTTCACTTGACATGACTGTCCTCAAGTATTACTCTGCGATAATGGAAAAAACTTCACCTCCAGTGTAGTAAAGGTACTGGCCACCTCCAAGGGGCTCAACAACATTTCTCAGCTCCATACACTTTATCTACCAACGGTACTGTGGAGAGAGCATATGGAACCTTGGTATTAATTTTATGCAGGATAGCCTCTTCTGATCCACTTCACTGGGATCAATTCTTACCCAGTGCCCTTATGGTTTAACGGAACAGTTATCATCAGATCTTAAAAATGTCCCCCTTCTGTGTCTTATATGGTCGGAAACCAGGAATATCTGCTCTTTTTGTTAAAATGTATTCTCCTCCAGAGTTGAGGAACCTGAGAAAGTCATGCGCAGATTAGCTCAGCGCATCATCCTACTCCAATCTGAGGCTATGACTAAAAAATCCAAAATGGTGACTAAAGAAGGGCAGGCTGCAAATGAGCTCCAAATCCCACTGCCTACATTCCAAGTGTCTGATATGGTATATATTATAGCTGCATCACCCCTAGAAGTGGTAAGCTTGTATCAATAAGGAGGTGCTGTAAAATTGGCAGTATGTGAGGGATACACCAAAGGGTTTTGGCACAGGGTTTGACCCACTGAGCAGCTAGGATCAACGATGCAGGGATATTTGTCCTGAAAATAAAATAATAGAATTATAAAATAAATATGGAGCAATTGATCCCACAACTCTTTTTTATTAATATTTTAGTACAGCTGATCCCCTCTGTTTTGCTAACCTGAAACTACAAAAACCTAACCTTCCTTGATCATCTCATCCTGCTTATATCATAACAATTTTGGATGATACTACTTACATGGCTTAGTAACTCAATTCGCCATATCTCATTGGTTACATTAATTCTTCATTCATTAATCTCATGACGCCCAATTTTAGGCGATTTATCAACAATACAATAGTGCCTAATTTTGAGGCGCTCAAATTACCATTACTCATATCAATCTCAGAGGATCCATCCATCCTGCCCTCATGATCTAGGGCTTATTGTCCAGTCATATTGGAATTACGACATTACCCCCTCCTTGACTGGATGATAAGGCTCCTATTGCTTATATGTCCGGAGGAACTTTTCATGCACTTGGTTGATGATCCGACTGCTAGTGGGGTCCTTGATAGTATATGCATCTATGCCTGTCTTCTCAATGACTTCAAATGGTCTGATCCCAATATTGGCCAGCTTGTGTTTTTGGCCAAACCCATGTTGATCATGGAATAAGACCATGTCTCCATCCTTGAACTGTGCTAGGGAACTCCGCCATACCTGATCAGCAGCATGGCTTTTGATTCTCTTGGGTAAGCTGAACGAGTATGTTTCAGTTTGTAATATGATCAGTGTATTCATTAGAACAGTCAAATAGCGTTGCAGATCCATTCCGCCAGTGTCCTCTACACAGGCATATAGGAGAGAGGGCAGAGCGGGGTGCCATCTGTAAAGCAATTGGATGGGCTTTTCCCATGGCCAAATGGTATAATGTTGTAGGCAAACACCGTGGTAGAAAGGAGGGTACTCCAATCAGAGGGCCTGTCCATGACCGACTTCTGGAGTATGTTCAACAGGGTCCATTAGCCCGTTCAACCATTCCATTGGACTCTGGGGTGATACAGAGTTGTTAAAACCCCAAAGATGGCCATCAGCTCGTTTAGCTTAGGTAGAATGTGTGAAGTGAAGTTTGTCCCATTATCAGTAAGGATGAATTGGGGACAACCGTGTTGCTGAATTATACACTCCATAATAAACTTGGCCACTGTTAGTGCCCCCAAATTGCATATTGGTCGCGCCTCAACCCACCTGGTCATGTGGTCAATTGCTACCAGGATGTATTTGGACCAGTTTGCCCCTGTTGGTAAGGGACCCACAAAATCAATCAAAATGGTATGCCAGGCGAAGTGCGGCTTCACTAACTGGTATGAAGTCTTTTGTTGAAATGGCTTTTCCACTTGGCACTGGTGACAGGAGGAGATAGTATCAAGTACTTAGAAGTTCATTCTTTCCCAGTAATACCAAGGCCGCAATAATTCCATGGTCTTATTTACTCCACCATGTCCAACCGCTTGGTGTGCACTCATAATAATAGTTGGGTAGGTGGAAGGTCTTAGGATATTCACAGTAGTGTCCCCTATCCGCTTATATAATTTCCTATTTTTTTGAAACGTATTGGCCCTTATTCCGTCCAATACCTTGATGACTGGGGGCGGTTCATCGTCATACTTGCCACTAAGCATCTTATCAAAAAGATATCACTAAGATCCACGGTAACTGTAATTGTAGGTAATCTCAATAAACAACAGGCATTCTGGTGTTTTGCTTTAGGTAGGTGAAGAATTTCAAAATTATATGCCTGCAATTTAAGAGCCCATCAGGATAGAAGCCCTTCCAGTTCTTTCAGGTTTTGTAACCAGCATAGCGAGGCATGATCTGTTACAACTTTGAATTTCACCCCATGCAAATACACCCAAAATTGCTTATAGGCTTAGATTACCGCCAAGCACTCCCTCTTGGTCACAGTGTAATTGCATTTATGGCTGTTCAAACTGTGACTACAGTATGCTATGGGGTGCTCTTCTCCTTTCTCATCTTTTTGGGATAGGACTGCCCCTACAGCGGAAAGGGATGCATCCATCTGAACAATGAACTCTTTTTCGAAATTGGGATAGCATAACACTGGTGCACTGGTTAACACCATTCGAAGCATATCAAAAGCGCGTTTCTGACGTTCTGCCCATTCAAACATAGCGTTCTTTCTTGATAACTCAAAGAGTGAGCCCCTAGTACAGCTGAAGTTAAGAATGAAGCGCTGGTAATATCTGACCATTCCCAAAAAGACCTGTATACCCCACTTACTGTTGAGTGGAGTCATTTTTTTCTAGCTTTCACTTTGGCTGGTTGAGGTCTCAGCCCTATGGCATTAACCACAAACCCCAGGTACTCCAGCTGGTCCTTAAAGAAGTGGAATTTCTTGGGTTTAGTATTAATGTTGGCCTCAGCAAGCCGGCTAATACAGCTTCTAAATGGTCGAAGTGTTTGGAGAAGGTTTAGGAGAATACATTAATGTTTTCAAGGTATATAAGGACACATGACAGTTTTAGGTCCCCAAGAATAGTATCCATGGCTCGTTGGAATGTAGTGAGGTCGTTACACAGCCCTTGTGATATATGGGTCAGTTGAAAAAGGCCTTTGGATGTGATTATTGTGCACTTCTCCTGCTCCGCCAGTGGCAACTCAATTTGCTAGTAGCCTGATATCAGGTCCATAGCTGAGAAGAAACGAGCTCCCCCTAGCTGATCTAAAGCGTCATCAATCCGTGGTAAGGGATATGAGTCCTTTTTAGTGATGCTGTTGAGCTTTTGGTAGGCAATTACTACACGGTTAGTGCCATCCTTTTTTTAACAATTAGAATGGGTGAAGCCCATGGACTCTTTGATGGTTCAAGCATCCTTTGCGCTAATAGCTTGTCGATTTCCTCAGTTACTACTTCTTCTGCCACCCTTGATTGGCAAAAATCCTTGACCTGATGGTTGGATGATCTCCAGTGTCCAGCCTATGAACCACCCCCCGCGCGCATCCTAAATCATAGTTATTGACAGCAAAAATATCTTTATATTTTTAAAATAAAGCGATTGCCCTATCATTCTGTGGTTCTGACAGCCCCATTAATTCATCACGCGATACAACTGCCATTAAACTGTGCTGTGGTTTGAAAGGTAGACTGAATTCCTCCAGCGACCCAAATTCATGAACTGAAAGAACCTCCTTGATGGGGATTAAGTGTAAGTATGCCACTATTTGGTGGCGGCGGATATAAAGTGGTACCATTTGTAGATTTTAAAGCAAAAGTTTGATTTCCCCTTGCCCTGGTAAAATAATGCCTGGAGCCACGTGGGGCTCAAAACGTGATTGCTGATATGGCCCAATAACCTCCCCATAGACCGTCTATCATTCAATCACCAAGTCAGTGTTCAATATAATTTGATGCCCAGACGGAATGGATATAGGTCCAGAAGCTCTAAGCGGCAGCCCTTGATATTCAAATATCTGTTGAGGAAGGGCCCGGGTTTTGCCCTTAAACCAATGGTAGTGCGCTGGAATTACTCCATCGCTATAAGCTAGATTAATACTCCCCATATGTACCGGATCATTTGGTACTTTGTTATAGGTAAAGTAAACTGGGATTCGCTGACCCATTATTACAAAAGTCTCATTTGTCATATCAATAACAGCCCCATAGTGCCTCAAGAAGGAAATTGCAATTAACATATAGTAATTTCTATTTGGTAACACTATAGATGGAGCTACCACGACAATAGAACCAAACCTCAGCGGGAGTGCACTGTATGCTCCCTCAGAGATATATTCTCCACTCCAGAAGTGCCGTATACCATCCAGTGTTACACATATGGTTTTAATGCCAACCTGACCACCAATTTGGTGGATACTATGTTGACGGGGGCACCGTTATCTATGATAGCATGGACTTGGGTCTTAGCTACAACCAGGTCACAGTAAGTACATTCAGTGTAGGATGCATCTCAACTTTTAATAACATGGACATCTAAAGAATCCCTGTTTCTAAAGAAAACACGCAATCCCCTCACCAATTCTGGGTTATTGGTTTATAATAGTTTGACTGACAGAGTGACGCTTACTGCTTGCAAAGTAGGGTATCCAAGGAGGGGTCTAACTTTTCAGGGGCTACTTGGTAGAACCTTTGACAGGCATATGGCTCAACATGCATCTGAGACCCCTTTTCCGCCATAGTCGCTGACTGTACTTATGTCAAAACATTCACCCCTCCAACCAGCTGCTGATATAAAACTGACTCATTGTGCAAGGAAACTTCTGCTGAATAATCTAATTTGGGTTCAGGTGAGACGTCTTGGTTCGGTATAGCGGAGATAGAGAGTCCCTTTTCTACTCCGCTCTGACTTTTCCCCGGCCATACTGTCCTGGCTGTACACAAGAGACCAGTTGATTAGGGCACAATCATGCCAGATGCCCCTTACGACTGCATTTAAAATAGCTAACCCCATAGGGATCACATCCTTAATTAATGTGATACAAACCATGACGAGAGTTAAACTAGAAGTGATCAGCATAAACAGGTCTAGGGCGATAGTTGGCCCAGAGAAGATAAGCAGGAATGGGTTGGACGTTTATTTGCTGATGATAACTTGTTAAAATCTGCACTGGACTGCCAGTGTTCCCCAAATATGATAATTCAGCGGTTACAGCAGAAGGACTCTGCTCAGAATTAGTGGAGGGAAGTTGGCTGATATACAGTGCAAAAACTGAACAAGCCTAAGCAAAGGTACATCTTCATCCAACAGGGTGGCCATAAAATTATGTAACTCATGGTATGGCTTCACAGCAGAAGTCATCGCAATACATACTTCTACTTTGGATAAAACTCCAGCCCCAATTAGCATGTTTGCTTCCGCTGTAAATTGCTCAGCAAATGCGGTGAGGATTTCATTCCACTGAAACTTAATGGTCAAAAATTTGGCCTTCCACTGCGACATCTTTGAAGTTCCGCCAAACAACCGCAGCACCATGTCTTTGACTTCTTGGTATATAAGGGAGCTGCTTGGAAGATAACAGACAACTTGATCAGCACTTTCAACATCCAAGGAAGAAATCAACAGTTTTGCTCTTCGTCAGTCTAAGACTCCTTTAGTTGCAATCTCAGATTGCTTAAAGTACCCATATATATTCCCTTTGCAATCAAATGGAGGCAGCTTATTGCAGTAGACCTCCTTGAGCAGCTCATCTTTTTTTAAGCACAGCATCCAACACCAGTTTCAGCTCCACATAGGCAACTTGAGGCAACACAGCTGGCAACTGAGTTTTTATCATATTATAATTGATCAATGGGCTCCCTGTAATGAGCACCACTGTTGTAAAATTGGCAGTATGTGAGGGATACACCAGAGGGTTTTGGCACAGGGTTTGACCCACTGAGCATCTAAGTTCAATAATGTGAGGATCATTTTCCTAAAAATAAAATAATAGACTTATAAAATAAATATGGAGCACTTGCTCCCACAACTCTACTTTATTAATATTCTATTACAGCTGATCCCCGCTGTTTTGCTAACTTCAAACTACAAAAACCTAACCTTCCTCGATCATCACATCCTGCTTATATAATAACAATTTTGGATGATACTACTTACACGGCTTAGTAACTCAATTTGCCATATCTCATTGGTTACATTAATTCTTCATTCATTAATCTCACGACGCCCAATTAAAGGCGATTTACCAACAATCCAATATTGCCTAATTTTGAGGCGCTCAAATTACCATTAATCATATCAATCTCAGCGGATCCATCTGTTCCGCCCTCATGACCTAGGGCTTATTGTCCAGTCATATCAGAATTGCGACAGGAGGGTCCCTTCACTATCACTTACAAAAGTGTAAATAAGTAATCTATTAAATCTTTAGCTACAGGTATTACTATTAATCACGTATATGGCAATTTCCTCTAACCTTATTCTCCCCCAACATTCTTGAGGAGGTGATATTGGACATTTGCCCTCACAGCTGAAGAATAAGAATGTTTTAGGTCAAATTCAGCCAAAAATGGGAAATTTTGGCCATTTGCAATTTTCTAATGTTACTATGAGGCATTTTAATAATAATAAACATGACAATATTGGAGATATCAGATAAAAGACTATGGTTGATCCTTGGTGGAACCCCATTAATCATGATAACACCAGTTCAAAACCTGTACTGGCACCCAATGTAAAATTGACTGGTCAAATTACTCCAACCACACAATGGAGCTTGGGGAAATCTTCAGAAGGTACTTTCCCAACCCCAACTAAGACCTTCAATGCACCTATGCGGGGACCCCCTTTTATAGGCTTGGAGGGGGTCTCCCAAGTTGCAAGACATTTCTCAGATGGGGATTGGCTCAAGTTCATAAAATCATTACCTCATGGGTATATTTTGGCCAACCAGAATTCCTCTTCTTTCATTCTTCTGCCCTGAAGCGAGTTCCTGAGTTGTGATATTCTATTCCTTCATAATTCCTAATCTGGACTAGGTTAAGCTAAACTAAACATATCCCCAAATTCCCTTTGATCCTCAAAATACTTTAAATACTAAATGGTCAGATGTTGAGAGAGGTCGTTTTTCTCACTTTTATCATGCTAATAATAGAAATTATATAAGACAATTTTTATTAGTGCTTTATCATTAATTTTATTTATAAAACTTTGTGGGATCCAGTGGCATTAGCACCAGCGAGCACCTATACAGCTGGATTCCTACAATCCCTCTGGAACCCAGCTTCTGCAGAGCTGCTGCGACAAGATACTCCTCCACCATGTGAAGATAGCCAGAAAATACTCACAGTTATGGGGCTGTGATCCCCTCCAGATTCAGTCAAAAATCTCAACCATTGATGTCAGTTATCCCTTAGACTGGTTCTCCTCATTCAGAGCGGTCTAATAAGGTGGATAAAGTATGCATTCATCCACACCGCTGCCTCGATTCCCCTCAGCCTCACCTCAGGCTGCCCCTAGTTCAAGACCTGCAATCATGGGGAAGCCACACCGGTCACTTCTAAGGCAAAAAGCCATTACATATCAGAACGTCTTCTTAAAAGTTGGTGCAGTTACGATGCTCCCTTCAAAGGTCAAAAGGGTAGATAAGAGCATAAAAACCCTCCTCTGTGAGGTGATTAAGTCTGTTTCTCCGCCCTCTCTTAGAAACTCATTGAGGTGCATTGACTATCCCTCTGATGACGAATCTGAAAGGGCTTGTTAAGATGCAGGCTATTATGTTTTGGGAGCTCCAATGGAAGTGCAGATTCTGGATAGGTTGAGGTCAGAGAGAATTGATATATTCATAATACCATGATGAACTTCTCTTCAACAGTTGTAGGTTTTTAGAGGTGATTGATACCGCCAGTGATGCAGACCAAGTTATTGGGACAGTGACTTGATCCACACAACAGGTTATACCCTCCAATATTAAAGATAAATACTGTGGGATGACTCATTGCCTTGCCTCCGCTCTCCATTTGAAGAAGGTTCTCGTCCTCCCCCTACTTTTGGTAGCATAATAATTAAGGTAGAGGTTTTCATTAATAAAGTGCACGTTCTAGCCATCCTTGATATAGGTGCTCCAGTGAACGTGGTCTCTTCAAAGCTCATCAACAAAACAAGTTGGTGGCTGACCTGGACTATTCACTAGAGTTTGGAACTGTAGGGCCTAACAATACATGATCTTTTAGAGCCTACTCTTCTCTTTCCATACTAATTGGGAAACTCCTACTGGCTGCTCCAGCTGTGGTCTTATACAATAATGCATTTGATTTTCTCATTAGCACTCAATTCATAATTTGAGTATGATGGAGCTATTAATGTGAAACAGGAATTTCTCTACCTTTTAAATTATAATGTTTCTTTAGTCTTTACAAACGATGAGCCTAAGAAGAAAGAATACTCGTGCTTAGTTAAGTACCCTTCCTCCTCCCTCTCTCTCCTAAATACCACGTCGGGAAGAAAAACAAAAAAGATGCCTGGCTTTGTGGATGCTCCAGAGGGCCTTCCATTTTATGAGTCAGAGGAGGTAGTAGTCAAATTGGGTGAACAAAAGGCTATATAAATCAAGATTAAAGTGCAATTTCCCTGAAACTGCCTACTTTACTTAACATGTATCTATAAATTAGTCATTTGGAACCTTGGGTTTTTCCTGGCATCTTAGACTCTGCCTATCAGCGACCCATCAATCTTCTGTTGAGGAATTTTACTAACAAGGATATGGTTTTAAGAAAGCATCAGGTGGTTGAAAAAGCCCTGCAGATTCCAATTGAGGACATCTGAAAAGCCCATTATATTAAATCTATGTTAGATCTTGGACTACCTACAGAACAATTGATTTGCTCTTTTCCCCACGTTCATATATCTGATGATCTAACCTCCCAAGAGCTCAAAAAGTTCACTCTCTCCTGGAGTCCTATAGTGACGTCTTCTACCAATCCAATACTGACTATGAACATATGAAGGGTTGGATTCATATTTGCCGGCTCTCATTATTTTTGCTGGCTCTCATTATTTTTTCTGAGCATCAACTTGCTCAATACGTTGAGGCGATGGACACCGCCAGCCTCATTAACAAAGAAAACCCCCAACTACACCTCCTTATGCCCCATGTCGCTGATGCTCCCACCCCAATGCTGCCCGCCATGGTCCACCAGCTAAAGCGGGCGCCAGACAAAAGTTTCCCCAAAGCCTCCTCGCCATCTGATATGGCTTCCTAGGCTGATAACCTAGGGGCTATATTAGGAATTTTTTTAATTCATATTAATCCCTTTGTTTGGCCCATTTGCAATAAAGATGCATGGTGGCTCCCCCTTTTGGGTTGGACACCATTAGTACTAAAAAAAGGGTTGGATTCATACCATTGAAATTGGTGATGCTCAGCTTATTTGATCCAAGCCTGACAGAAATCTAAGGTTAAGGAGCTCCAATTGAGGATGGAGCTTAAACAGTTGCTGGATGCGGGGTTGCTGGTGCCTTCTCAAAGCCCTTGATCGCCCCTCCTCTACTGATAAAGAAGAAAATGGAGGTTGTTGTAATTTTGGGCGATACCATTAGGATATGCTGTAAGGGTTGCACAGGTCAAACCCACTGAACCATGTATGGATGATGTGAGGATCATTGGTCCTCCAACACACTTGAAATTATATTAAACAAGTAGCAATTGCAATGACAACACTTTTATTATTTAATAAATACAGCAGTTTATCGCTGTTCTGCTCTCACTAGACTACAAACAACCATTCTCTTAATCGTCCTATCTCAACTTTTCTTTCTCGTTGCAATCACTATTGCAACCTATTCAATTCAAGACTGAATCTAGTTTGATAATCTCACAGAGGAGATTAGTCTGCGACCATGTCAGGGAGCAGTTGGGCAAGCAAGGTAAGAGGAGCAGGTGGAACGCCCGCGGCCTGCAACGTTTGAAAACGCCCCGGAGAATCTTGCGTTATTGGTAAAAATACTAAGAAACTGGAGGTCACTATTCCCCAGAGATACTCGCATGGCAAGCATGATGCAACCAGTACATCAACACGCCACACTCCCAGCCACTTTTGTTGGTGGAATTCGGAGTCTGCGTGTTTCTGGACATCAAAAAATGGCCTTATGGGAAAAATTTTGTGAAGATGTACACACAATTTTCCTGACCGCGGTGTACGTTGCACCTCACTCCATGTCACGCGGTTGGCTGGACCTAGGTTTTGAAAGCAAATGGCTGCAGACAAGTCTGCAGTGGTGCGCATAGTGGTTGACCTCCCCAAAGGGCAACGTGTCATCGAAACTAAACACACCAGATGGACAAAATCAAACCAAATTTTCCTCACGTTTGACTTCTTGCCTACTATGGTAAAACGTGACAATTTGGAACAACACCTGAAAGATGGTCTCGCCGTATATGGCGAAATACAATCTTTTGAAATGCAACGCTTCACGCTGATGCCACACCTGTGCACTGGCAAAGCCATCGCAGTTCTGGCCCCAACCAAAGAGATTGCGAAGGACCTAACCCAGATCCCGCACTCCACTTTTATTAATATTGAAGGGCATACCACCCACCCTTTCTGGGTAACCGTGGACAGCGCGCCCCCATCTGCACCCACTGTGACGCATTTGGCCATAAGGCACACACATGCCCCACCAAGGAGGGCATCACATTCCAAGAGCACCCCTCGGCAGCCATGGCCAGTGGAGAGGCGCACTACAAACCAACTGCAAGCACCAAGGAGGCCTTCCCGTGGGGAGCACAAGGCTGCTACCTACTGGTAAAGCCTATCTCCCCACAAGAGCGGAAGAAGGCCAAGCAGGCCCATAGGGCTGCAGCCAAAAAAATGGCCAAAGCCACCACCGCTATCCCACATTCACAACGCCAGGAGGACATGGAGACCTTCGCGGTGGAAGCAACTTGGGAATCCATCAACCAATCAGATTGGGAAGCCCATGCCAAGTGGGCCACTCAATCTGAGGATCCAATGGGAGATTAGATCTCACCCAATCGTTGCACCCAAGCTCCATTTGAAACTGACTTGGGACCCATCCCAACTGAAAATTTTTTTGACCCACTCAACGGTGCACCAAACTCACCCGCACCGCAAAAATTCGTCTGACGTTGGGAAAACAAAAAGCAAAGGCTAAAGCCAACGCAACTCTTTCCACAAAAATTAACAAAAACTCTGATAGCATTGCTGCTAACACCCACACTGCTGTGAAGGCCCACAGTAGTCTAGAAGAGGATGGTGGGCCCGGGTGCCCACCCCCTCACACCTAAGGTGCGATGGGGGAAACCTTCACCATAGGGACGTTGAATATCGCTGGACTCAAGGCCTCCCCATCCCAGGCTAGGAAACTGAGTTTTTTACAACACAATCTACCTGTGGATATCCTGGCCATCCAGGAGTCCCACTGTCCACGAGGTTCTGAGGAAGCTTAGAAACAATGCTCCTCCCATCCCTATCTTTTTGGTCGATGCAATGTGGGGTGCTAATTTGGAAAAATAATTTTTTCAAATTTTTATCCTCAAAAACATTCCTAAATGACCGAGTGCTCACGTCACCTTCTCATGGGCCAACGTTGCGCACACAATCATCAACATCTATGCCCCAAACAGTGCACGCGAGCATCAGGAATTTTTCTTGTCAGTCAAATCCCTCCTGCTACCCCCAGACTCCTTCATAGTTGGTGACATGAACTGTTGGCTAAACACACCAATGGACCAGTGGCCTTCCTCACCCCATGCCCCCCAGGGTCACGTAGAACTACGCGTTCTAAAGGCCACCCTCAGGTTAATGGATGCACTGCCATGGCATGCCCCACTGCTCAAAAACATGACATGGCACCATGTCCACTCCAGCCAATTAAGGTTCATGACCCGCGTCGACATTATTCTAATGCCGGTGAGTTTCCAACCCCACACCTCCCACTTCAATACAACAAAATTGGAATTTTCTGACCATTGACTGGTCTCACTAACCTACCACCTACCTGTCATGGCTGCTAAGGCCCACATTGGTACAAAATCCGCCCCCACTGAGCTTGGTTGCCAGGATTTTCCACGTGGGTAGAAGAGGCAACTATGGCAAAAGAAGTTTGTTGCACCTTTTTGCGCGGACCCCATTTCCACATGGGCAACTTTCAAAAATGACACCATCCGCCACTCTCGCCATCTCTCCTCCAGATGCTCATGAGCCACATAAGCAGTTATCTCGCGCGCTCTGGCAGAATTGACACTCTTGGAGTCCAACATCCCAGTTACAGGATACAGCACTGCATGGGGATGGAAGTGGGCGGAGGCAGCTGCCCACCTCAATGCACTCAAAAGACAACACAAACATCAGGTTTGTGTTCAGTACAGGGACACATGCATCACAAAAGGCGACAAGTGCACCGCACATTTCTTTAAAAAAAATTTTGCACCACGCCAGAGTGTGGCCTGCACACAGGTGCAAAGATTGGATAATTCCATTGCGGATACACCAGCTGAAGTGGCAATTGAAATGCAACAGTATTACTCCGAATTGTACCGCTCTGACCCAATTCAGCTGGCTGAAGTGGCATATTTTCTCCAACTGAGCCCACATCCGCTCCATTTTCTGATACCCGGAAATAATGTTTTTTATTACTCCAAACGAATTATGGACAGCCATTCGCGGTGCACCAAACCGAAAATGCCCAGGCCCAGATGGCATTCCATATGAGTTCTACAAAAAATATTTCAATATATATCCCCATTGCTGCTCGCCTCACTTAACCAGAGCCTGATGGAAACGCGCCTCCTACCAGGAGGACATGAGGCCTTCACTGTCACACTCTTCAAGAAAGGGGATAAGATAGACTTAGCCAACTGGCGCCCCATTTCTCTAACAAACACAGACACCAAAATTTTAATAAAAATCATGGCTAACCGTTTAGGGACTTTAGCATCTGCCACCATCTCCCCAGAACAATTCGGTTTCATCCCCAGAAGGTCAATTCGGGATAACGTGCATTCTGTGGCTAATGTATTTCAGTCCACAGCCTCTGGGGCACTTGTATTCTTGGACCAACAAAAGGCCTATGATAGAGTAAACTGGGAATACCTCAGGGCCTGCCTCCATCAATTCCGCCTACCCCCTCGCTTCATCAACTGGGTAATGCTGCTCACAGAATCAGCAACAATGGCAGTGCGTGGCCCTGGCTTCCTAACAGAAGTAGTCCGCCCTCAAAGGGGCTTGCGACAAGGGGACCCCCTCAGCCCACTCTTATACAACTTCAGCCTTGACCCACTACTGCGAAATGTGAATGCCCAACTCACTGGGGCTCACGTGCCAGGCCAAGACCCAGTCAAGATAATGGCGTTCGCAGATGATTGTGTGGTTGGGGTGTCTAATAATCAAGATGCACGCGCACTTGAAGCTCTCATCCAGGAGTATTCCCGGGTAAGCAACGCAGCACTAAATGCTTCCAAAACCGAAACCATCCTCCTTGGTCAGTTTCAGAACTGCTGGACCCCAGCAATTTGGTTCCCAACCTGGCCCATCTGCTCACCCACATCCTCGCCCTACTAATTCAAAACACACCGCCCCACTGGTGCTCCCCTTCGTGCCACGTCCTACCATAGGACCAGTACGCCATCTGGGCGTGTGGATGGAGGCGAGGCGGATACGTGTCAGCAGTAATGGAGTGCTATATTCTGGATAACGTGATGAAGCAAATCGCCTCTCTCAGAGCCCACCCTACTTCCCTTACTGGCAGGATTGTTTTAGCCAACTCCATGCTCCTCTCCAAAGTCTGGTTTGGAGCCCACACCATCCCCTTCTCCCCAAGCTTCTACAAATCCTTGTACGCCTTGCTGCAAGGATGGCTTTGGTCTGGCCGCCTTCCACTAGTGCGGCTAGAGGTCATGTTTGGCCCTCAACATCATGGTGGCATGGGCCTGCTTGACTTCAAAGCTCATGCCGCCAAGATCCTGGGCACCTGGATTGTGGCCGTCACCACCCCTACACTCCCCTCCCAACACTGGTCCTGCGCAGCCCGCTCCAACTTCTCCCGCGCCTTGGGCCTCAACAATCCATCGAACCCCCACTCCCTGATGAAATACCTCGCTTCACATACATTGGCCACAGGTCCTCACGGGACTAAAACCACTATAAACAAATCCTCCTCTCCATGCGGAGCGCTGAGTGGAGAATTCGTATTAGTGGACATACAACCCAAAGAGGCCGCCCCTCTCCTCAGTTCACACAAGAGGTACAGAGGCTACCCATCCACAATGGCGTGATCCCCATTCGACCCCATGTCCTATCCAGGGTGGACTACCTGGACATGATGGACATCCCTTACTCCATTGAGACCCAAAAAAATATCTGGAAATATGTACACCATCCTCTGTTACAACCTCAAGTCCGCTCCCATGTGTGGCGCTGCCTGAGGCGGGTGTATCATACAGCTGAGCGCTCTAACACTTTACACTCATCCTGTGTCGTGTGTGGCCAGTATGGAACGCTGTTTCACCGCCTGGAGAAGTGCCCTAACTCTAAAGTGATATGGCGCGAAGTTCAACATCTTCTGGGCCAGGATCAAACGCATCCCTTCAGTCTGTCAAGAGATATGTTCGCTTTATCAATGGCCTCCCCCTTCTGCCCTCCCTTCGTGCTTTGGTGGTTGCAATCGCCATGTGGACCATCCACACGATTGTCTTAAATGCCATCGCAGGCTCTATCCCCACCCTCCCAGAAGCTGTCCACAGATTCCAGTCTCATTTGGTGGACCACTTTCAAGCGTGGATGTTTGGATACCTCCCACCACGTCGCTGACAGCTGGTCTCTTCCTGATTCCCAGTCTGTTCATCAAATCAGACCCCTTCCTCCAGAGTGCTCAATTGTGGCTATGGCCCCTTCACACGTTTCCTCCCCTCCCCATAAGTGGCGTTCCCGCTGGCAACAAGAGATAGCATCGCTTCTCTGGGGTGCCTCCCCTAATATATGTTTTGTCTCTTCTGAGTCATATTCGGAAGTGTCTGTCCCATGGTCGGCCTTCCCAGTAATAAATTAAATTAATCGCCCTAACTCACTTATATATCAGCAACCTCAGACAAGACCATTATCTTTTCTTAGAATTATCTGTTCCGCTGATTCTCAATAAGTTTCAGGATGGTATTCTTCTATTCTCTATTGTTTTAGTTTGAGGTGATCTATCTAATATTTTTAAAATGTCAACATCATTTTATTGCCTTAAATGTAGGCAATTCAATAATAATCCGTTATGTCCCAATATCACCTCATTTCAAGGCACTCAAATACTCATAACTAAAATCCTGGTCAGCGGATTCTCGTCAATCCACCGCAACTCCTCAGGGATTATTGTCCAGTCATATTGTAACCTTGACATTCCCCCCTTAGACTAGATGAAAAGTCTCCTATTGTTTATAGGCTTGGAGAAACTTTGCATGCATGCAATTAGCGATTTAACCACTCACTGGGTCTTTGATGGTGTAGGCGTCAATGCCCATTTTATTGATTACTTTGATGAACTAATCCAAATGCTGGCCAAATTAGTTTTCCACTCAAACCCATTCTGGTCGTGGAACAAAAACATCTCAGCTTCTTGGAACTGAGCTACCTGCTATGCCATACCTGATCTGCAGCCTGATTCTTGATCTTTTTGGATAAGGCGAAAATGTACGCTTCCATTTGTATTTTGATTGACAGGTTGGCTAAATTCATCAAGTACTGATGGGGATCCATTATGCTGGTATTTTCACGCACAAATAGAGCACTGCTGGAAATGTGGGGTGTCATCCATATAATAGTTGAAAGAGGCTCTTCCCTGTTGTGGAAGGAATACTGATATTGTAAGCAAAGATGGCGTCAAAAAGGAGGGAACTATAATTAGAGGGTCTATTAGTTAACAGCTTCTGTAATTTATCCAATATTTTCATTGAACCATTTGACCATTCCATTAGAATCAGGGTAGTATGGGGTTATCAGGACCCACAGAAGCCCATTAGTTCATTCAACATTGGAAGGATGTGTGAGGTGAAGTTGGTTCCATTATTGGTAAGAATAAATTGAGGAAAGCCATGTCGCTGAATAATACATTCCTTTATAACTTTGCCACTATGACTGCCTCAAACCTGTATCACCTGCACTTCAACCACCTGGTCAAATGGTCGATATACACCTGAATTACTTGTACCAGTTAGCTCCCGTTGGTAGAGGGCTAACAAAATTTAGGAAAACCATATGCCAAGCAAAATGTGGTATTACTAACTGGTATGAGGTCTTTTGGCGGAATGGATTTTCCACTTGGCACTGGTGGCAACAGGAAATAGTTTCATGCACGTCAAAGTTCATGCTTTCCCAGTAATACCATGGGCGCATCAGTTCCTTTGTATTGCGCACACCACCATGCCCAACTGCCTTATTGTAAGGAGAGTGTCTTTAACTCTCCTATTCCTAACGTGGAGGTGCACGGTGCACAAGGCCAACGCCAGAAAAATAGTTGCAAGTATTAAAGTTACTAGGACCCAGCAGAGAGTGCTTGGGCTATAATAACATAGAGCAAATATGGCTATCATTATAGGAATTATCCAGAATGTAAACCGCGGTGCTCAGAGTGGAAGGGCATAAGTGCCCTAGGTTGGAGGGAATCTGGGCGATCCAACGTTGCACAGGTGGATAGATTTGTTGTAAAAAAATTTAAATGGTTAACGTTGCAAGAGACCTCCATAAAGAGGTCCAAGCATAGAGTATACAAGATACCATAAATATATAAAATGGTGTACTTAGAGAAGGGTTTATTAATAGCGAAGTTGACCAACAGGAGAGTTTGGTCTCAACATGAAGAATTTAAGGGATTTCAGGAAAACAAACAATCGAGGAAAGTGTATCTAAGCTGAGGCACACAAATAGGTTTTCACTTCCATAGGGCAAGACACTGTATTGGGTAATTGACCAAACTCAGGTATTTGATTGTAAATGTGGCCAACTAAGCTTGAAAGTTCGAAAACTAAATGAGTTTCAAGACCCCGTTTACCTAAAAACTGAAGTGAACCATTTTTATTTAATGAAAAGCTGGTTCATTTTATTTTTAAATTTTTAAATTTTTAAATTTATTGCGGGGAAGGCCGACCATGGGATGGACACTTCTGAATATGACTCAGACGAGACAAAACTCAGTACCAGGTGAGGCACCCCAGAGAAGCGATGCTATCTC
Source organism: Massospora cicadina (assembly GCA_022478985.1). Lineage (NCBI taxonomy): Eukaryota > Fungi > Entomophthoromycota > Entomophthoromycetes > Entomophthorales > Entomophthoraceae > Massospora > Massospora cicadina. Next base: position 23,558 of record JAKSZP010005298.1, on the reverse strand, counting down.
TTGTTGCCAGCGGGAACGCCACTTATGGGAAGGGGGAGGGAATGTGTGTAGGGGGCGTAGCCACTATTGAGCACGTGTGGAGGAAGGGGTCTGATTTGATGAACCAGACTGGGAACCAGGAGGAGACCAGCTGCCGGCGACGTGGTGGGAGATATCCAAACATCCATGCTTGAAAGTGATCCACCAAATGAGACCAGAATCTGTGGACAGCTTTGGGAAGGTGGGGATGGATCCGGCGATGGCATCCAAGACAATCGTGTGGATAGTCCACATGGCGATTGCAACCACCAGAGCATGAAGGGAGGGTGGGGGGGAGGCCATTGATGAAGCAAACATATCTCTTGACAGACTGAAGAGATGTGTTTGATCCTGGCCTAGCAGACGATGGACTTCGCGCCATATTACTTTAGAGGTGGGGCACTTCTCCAGGCGGTGAAACAGCGTTCCATACTGGCCACACACGACACAGGATGAGTGTAAAGCATTAGAGCGCTCAGCTGTACGATACACCCGCCTCAGGCAGCGCCACACATGGGAACGGACTTGAGGCTGCAACAGAGGATGGTGTGCGTTTTTCCAGATAGTCTTTTGGGTCTCAGTGGAATAAGGGATGTCCATCATGTCCAGGTAGTCCACCCTGGATAGGACTTGGGGTCGAATGGGGATCACGCCATCATAAATGGGTAGCCCCTGTACCTCTTGTGTGAACTGAGGAGAGGGGCGGCCTCTTTGGGTTGTATGTCCACTAATACGAATTCTCCACTCTGCTTCGCGTGGAGAGTAGATTTCGTTTGTAGTGGGTTTTGGTCCCGTGAGGACCTGTGACTGATGTGTGTGATGCGAGGTATTTCATCAGGGAGTGGGGGTTTGATGGATTGTTGAGGCCCAAGGCTTGGGAGAAGTTGGAGCGGGCCGCGCGGGACCAGTGTTGGGATGGGAGTGTAGGAGCAGTGACGGCTGCAATCCAGGTGCCTAGGATCTTGGCGGCATGGGCTTTGAAGTCAAGTAAGCCCATGCCACCATGATGATGAGGGCCAAACATGATCTCTAGCCGTACTGGTGGAGGGCGGCCTGACCAAAGCCAACCTTGTAGCAAAGCATACAGGGATTTGAAGAAGCTTTGGGAGAAGGGGGATGGCGTGGGCTCCAAACCAGACTTTGGATAGGAGCATAGAGTTGGCAAGAACAACCCTGCCAGTGAGGGTAGTAGGGTGGGCTCTGAGAGAGGCGTTTCTCTTCGTCACGTTGTCCAGTATATGGCCCTCCATTACTGCTGACGCGTATCCTCCTGCCTCCAACCACACGCCCAGATGGCGTACCAGTCCTATGGTAGGTCGCGGCACAAAGGGGAGCACCAGTGGAGCGGTGTGTTTTGAGTTAGTAAGGCGTGGAATTGGGCGAGCAGCTGGGTTGGGTTGGGAACTACTTGCTGGGGCCCAGCAGTTCTGAAACCGACCAAGGAGGATGATTTCGGTTTTGGAGGCGTTCAGTGCCGCGTTGCTTACCCGGGAATATTCCTGGATGAGGGCTTCAAGCGCGCGTGCATCTTTATTATTAGACACCCCCACCACGCAATCATCTGCAAATGCCATCATCTTGACTGGGGTTTGGCCTGGCACATGGACCCTAGTGAGTTGGGCATTCACATTTCGCAGTAGTGGGTCAAGGCTGAAGTTGTATAAGAGTGGGCTCAGGGGGTCCCCTTGTCGCAGGCCCCTTTGAGGATGGACTACTTCCGTTAGGAAACCTGGGCCACGCACAGCCATTGTTGCAGATTCCGTGAGCAGCATCACCCAGTTAATGAAGCGGGGAGGTAGGCGGAATTGTTGGAGGCAGGCCCTAAGGTATTCCCAGTTTACTCTATCATAGACCTTTTGTTGGTCCAAGAATACAAGTGCCCCAGAGGCTGTGGACTGACACACATTAGCCACAGAGTGCACGTTATCCCAAATCGACCTTCTGGGGATGAAACCGAATTGTTCTGGAGAGATGGTGGCAGATGCTACAGTCCCTAAATGGTTAGCCATGATTTTTGTTAAAATTTTGGTGTCTGTGTTTGTTAGAGAAATGGGGCGCCAGTTGTCTAAGTCTAGCCTATCCCCTTTCTTGAAGAGTGTGACTGTAAAAGCCTCATGTCCTCCTGGTAGGAGGCACGTTTCCAACAGGCTTTGGTTGAGTGAGTCTAGCAGCAATGGGGATATGTATTTAAAATATTTTTTGTAGAACTCATATGGAATGCCATCTGGGCCTGGGCATTTTTGGTTTGGTGCACCATGAATGGTAGTCCATAATTTGTTCGGAGTAATTAAATTCATTATTTCCGGGTATCGGAAAATGGTGCGGATATGAGCTCTGTCGAGAAATTCCGCCATTTCTGCTGGCTGAATTGGTTCAGCTTGGTATAACTCAGAGTAATATCTTTGCGTTTCAATTGCCACTTCAGCTGGTGTGTCCATGATAGAATTATCCGATCTTCGCACCTGTGTGCAGGCCACGCTCTGGCGTGGTGCAAAATTTTTTTTGAAGAAGTATGCGGTGCACTTGTCACCTTTAGTGATGCGTGTGGCCCTGTATTGGACACAAACCTGATGTTTGTGTTGCCTTTCAAGTGCGTTGAGGTGGGCTGCTGCCTCCGCCCACCTCTGGCCCCATGCAGGGCTATATCCTGAGGCTGGAATGTTGGACTCCAAGTGGGCCAATTCCGCCAGCGCGCTCGATATAACCGCTGATGTGGCTCGTGAGCGTCTGGATGAGAGATGGCAATAGTGGCGGATGGTGTCTTTTTGAAAGTTGCCCATGTGGAAATGGGGTCCACGCAAAATGGTGCAACAAACGATTTTGCCAAAGTTGCCTCTTCCACCCACGTGGAAAATCCTGGCGACGCAAGCTCTGGGGGGCGGATTTTGCACCAATGTGGGGCCTTTGCAACTGTAATGGGTAAGTGGTATGTTATCGAGACCAGTCGGTGGTCGGAGAATTCCATTTTCGTTGTTTTGAAGTGGGAGATGTGAGGTTGGAATTTCGCCGGCGCTAGAATAAGGTCAATGCGGGTCATGGACCTTAATTGGCCGTTGTGGATGTGGGGATGCATCATGTTTTTGAGCAGTGGGGCATGTCGCAGCAGTGCATCCATTAACCCAAGGGTGACTTTTAGAATGCGTAGTTCTACGTGACCCTGTGGGGCGTGGAGTGAGGGCGGCCACTGGTCCATTGGTGAGGTTAGCCAACAGTTCATGTCACTGATTAGGAAAGAATTGGGGGGTAGCGGGAGGGATTTGACCGATGAGAAAATTTCCCAACACTCTTGTGCACCGTTTGGGGCGTAAATGTTGACAATTGTGTGCAACATTGGCCCATGAGAAGGTGACAATGAGCACTCGGTCATTTAGGAATGTTTCTGAAGATGTAAATTCGAAAAAATTGTTTTTCCAAATTAGCACCCCACAGTGCTTTGACCAAAAGGATAGGGATGGTAGGAGCATTGTTTTCCAAGCATCCTCGGAACCTCGTGGACAGTGGGTTTCCTGGATGGCCAGGATATCCACGGGTAAATTATTTTGTAAAAAACTCAGTTTCCTAGCCCAGGATGGGGAGGCCTTGAGTCCGGCGATATTCAGCATCCCTAGAGTGAAGGTTTCCCCCATTGCACCTTAGGTGCGAGGGGGTGGACCCCCTGGCTCACCTGCCTCTTTCAGGTCCCCACGGGCTTTCACAGCAGCGCGGATATTAGCAGCAACGCTATCAGGGTTTTTGTTAATTTTTGCAGAAAGAGTCGTGTTGGCTGTGGCCTTCAATTTTTGTTTTCCCGACGTCGGTCAAATTTTTTGTGGTGTGGATAAGTTTGGTGCACCATCGAGTGGGGCAAAAAATTTTTTTGGTTGGGATAGGTCCCAAGTCGGTTTCAACCGGGGCTTGGGTGCAGCGATTGGGTGAGATTGAATCTCCCATTGGATCCTCGGATTGAGTGGCCTGTTTGGCTTGGGCCTCCCAATCTGATTGGGTGATGGATTCCTGAGTTGCTTCCGCCGCGAAGGTCTCCATGTCCTCCTGGCGTTGTGAGTATGGGATGGTGGTGGTGACCTTGGCCGCTTCCTTAGCCGCAGTCCTATGGGCCTGCTTGGCCTTCTTCTGCTCCTGTGGGGAGATGGGCTTTACCAATAGGTAGCAGCCTTGTGCTCCCCACAAGAAAGCCTCTTTGGTGCTTGCAGTTGGTTCATAGTGCGCCTCTCCGCTGGCCATGGCCGCCAAGGGGTGCTCTTGGAATGTAATGCCCTCTTTAATGGGGCACGCGTGTGCCTTATGGCTGAACGCGTCACAGTGGGTGCAAATGGGGGGCGCGCTGTCCATGTTTACCCAGAATGGGTGGGTGGTGTGCCCTGCGATGTCAATAAAGGTGGAGTGTGGGATCTGGGTTAGGTCCTTTGCAATCTCCTCAGTTGGGGTCAGAAATGCGATGGCTTTGCCGGTGCACAGGTGTGGCATCAGCGTGAAACGTTGCATTTTGAAAGATTGTATTTCGCCGTATATGGCGAGACCATCTTTCAGGTGTTGCTCCAAAATGTCACGTTTTACCGTAGTAGGCAAAAAGTCAAACGTGAGGAAAATTTGGTTTGATTTTGTCCATCTGGTGCATTTAGTTTTGATGACCCGTTGCCCTTTGGGGAGGTTGACCACTACGCGCACCGCTGCAGCCTCGTCTGCTACTATTTTTGCTTTCAAAACCTAGGTCCAGCCAACCGCGTGACATGGAGTGAGGTGCAATGTACACCGCGGTTGGGAAAATTTTGTGTACATCTTCACAAAATTTTTCCCATAGGGCCGTTTTTTGGATGTCCAGATACACACGGACTCTGAATTCCACCAACGAAAGTGGCTGGGAATGTGGCGTATTGATGTACTGGTTGCATCGTGCTTGCCACGTGAGTATCTCTGGGGAAATTGTGACCGCCAGTTTTTTTAGATTTTTTTCTATTCTGCCAGATTCTCCGGGGCGTTTTCAAACGTTAGAGGCCGCGGGCCTTCCGCCTGCTCCTCTTAACTTGCTTGCCCAACTGCTGCCAGACATGGGCGCAGACTAATCCCCTCTATGAGATTTATCAAACTAGATTTAGTCTTGAATTGAATGGGTTGCAAAAATGTTTGCAACGAGAAAGAAAAGTTTTTAAAAGCTGGTTCATTTTAACGCGCCTGCTATTATGCAGGGCCAAACTTCTCTAGCATTTCTGGGACCAATCTGGGCATACCTCGCCTCCATCAAGCGTTGATCCAAGGTATACTTGAGATTAGGAAGGCTAGACAACTTCACTTTCTTGGCCTTCTGATATGAAGCTTTGTCTCTTGGATTTGTCCACATAATTATGTCATTTTCCAGCCATGACATTACCCTCTTCTCTTTTTGGGGCTCCACCCCTCCTCCAGGGGCTTGTGCTAGGGAAAGTTTTTGTGGGATGGTGCCAATTTCATTGTGGTAACGATTTGCTTTGGTTGAGATATGGCAGCCTGGAGGAAACTCTTGTGGATTGCTTCAATCAAGTCTAGGTCATGTACACAGTCACGTCTTGGTACCCAACTGTTTTCTGCAGTATCAAAATTCCTTCCAAGATACCAGGTACTCAACCCTTCTTTTAACACGGAGAGAGGCTATTATCTTATCCACTAACCACTCTGGTGCCCCATTCATGAGATAACCCTCAGGAGTCTCTGGCGGGGGCCCTTAAACAACATCAATTTGCTCTCATGAAAGACAGAAAAGATCCAAAACAAATAGGGAATATCTAACTGGTATGAGGCGTGGCCCACCTTTCTAACAACGCAGTAAGGACCAATTCTCTTTAAACCCAGCTTTTTGCATTCCTGCTTGATAGGGATGTTCCAGGCATCAAGAATCACAAGATCCCCTTCTTTGTACGCTGGACCCACTCTTTGCTTACCATCAGTATTCTCCTTATACATGTGCATTGTTGCTTCCATACTTTTGGAAATTTACTGGTGTACTTTCTTGATAGCCTTGGCAAAGTCCACCACCGCTTTAACTTTAGATCACAAATGGGCTCCATAAAAAAGGCAGAGGTAAACCAGGTTGGTGAAAAATATAGAACAACTGATTGAAGAATGCAAAGTGTTGTTGAAGCCAAACTGGGCCATAGGAAGGTGAGGAACCCAATCTGAATGATCCGCATAGTGTAACACCACAGAAACTGTTCCAAGCATTTGTTTACTCATTCAGTCTGCCCATTTGATTGGAGATGATAGGCAGTTGAATGGCAAGGGCGAATATGAAGAGTCTTGAACAACTCTTCCCAAAAGACAGAGGTGAACTGGGGTCCACAATCGCTAATATTTCTTGGGGGATCCCATGAAGTGCAAACACATGTGTGATGAAGAGCCTAGCTGTCATGGAAATGGAAGAAGAAGTTTAGACTGGCCTGCCAGTCAGGGTGCGTAAGCATTCAGAAAGCAAGCCAGAATGCCAGAGGCATTGCTGACTGTACGACTTGATATGGAGCTGGGAAATAGGATACCACAAAATGGTGGTGGAGTGTCAGGGTTAGGAGTATCCCAACAGCAAACCATACCGAATAGATTTTGGACCCAGCGGCTCTGCTAACAGGGGTGGAAACTATGGGGATAGTTTCTGCGAGATTCTTGGTTATTAAGACCATTTTGTTGGGGTTAAAAGAGAGGTGAATTTTCTCCCATAGTTGGCGAACATAGGGCCATAAAATCCCTGTATATTGCTGCCAAAAGGTCATGAGAACGAGGTTGTAGAGCCAAAATATTGGACTTGTCGAGTCCAATTGGTGATATAGGAATCATGGTAACCAAGAGAATTGGTAAGGCCCACCCAGAGTGCGGAGCAGTGGACCACCAGGCAAACACCATATGGAATGCGGTTGAAAGGAGGGAGATAAAAATTTGGGATTTTTAAATTAAATTTTTATTTGGGAAATAAAGTAAGAAAAATTGACCAACAATCTTCTCAGTGCCTTGCAACTGATTAAATAGTGGTCAATTGATGAAAATGTGGTCAGGGTCCACAAGTTTGACCTAACCAGCGAATTGGATGGTAGAGGGGGGTTTATTCTTTGGGAACCGTCATCACAAAATTTGGCAGTGGGCTGAGTCTCTGTTGGTTCGACCTCAAACATCTGGACCAGGGGTTGATTACATTTCTGATGGTTAGCACAACGGCATTTGGCCCAATGAGCGACGGGAATCCCCCAAGGCCATCCGGTATAGGGATGGGACCATTTGGTTGGGAATGGGTTTGGGGCAGCCAACCCACCCACACTCGGTTAATTAACCATTTGTTCAGTCAATAGAGGCCCATCAGATGCAACACCTGAATTACTATTGGAAGGTTTCAAACTCTCAGCGATGGCACCTAATATTTGTTCTGCTGATTTTGGGGTCAAATCAGAACCATTGGGCGATCCAGCCGATGCTTCATTCTTCATGCTTTTAAAACCATTCAAATTTTGGCCATCAGACTGATTGCTGCCCAAATTGAATCCAACTAATTTCAGTTCAATAATCTCAGCACAGATTTCACTGATTCCCCGCTCAGTTCTGCCGAGGTGAGTGAGGAAATTGGGGGTGGGATCTGAAGTGGGCGAGCTGTCACCCATCGCTCATCAACTATATGAGCGAGATCGCCTTGGGTGATGAGGGGTAATGCCATCCTCTTAGGTGTTTTCTTACTTGGGAATGGAAAGATAGCTCGATTGAGAGCCAAAGGACACTCCCCAAGACTTACACTAGCCATCTCAGCCATGGTTATTATTGTTATGCATAGAATAAAGTGGGCGAACTTTGTAAAACGGTCCACTACCACCATGATGGCATCATAACCATCAGAGACAGGTAATTCCACAATAAAATCCGCTGATAGGGAAGTCCAGAGCCCTTCAGCCTTCTGAACTGGTACTAACAATCCTGCTAAAGGTTGTCAATTTGGTTTTATTTGATTACAGATCAGGCACTCTTTAAAAATTGTCTCACCTGAGCAGTTAAATCCTTCCAATTGTAGGTGCGTCAAATTAACTTCAAAGTCTTTGCTTTCCCAGGATGACCATCGGTGATTCCATCATGATGTTCCCTAATGATTTACAGGCGAATTGGTCCAGCAGGAACCCATAGACGCCCCTGGAACCACACCATCTCATCCTTTACATGATAGCCATTGGATAAATCCTCCTGATTCAGAGCGCCTTTAGAAAGTACTATGGTATATTCAGTCAATAACAGCTGAGAATGAACAACCTTTCTAAACATACTGTATTCCTCCGATTCTCCAGAGGTGCAAGCTCTGGCATGTTGTCCGTAAAGAAGCAAGTTGTGACACAATCTTACCCGTAGGAATCATCAACTGGGTGTTATAAACCTCTACCTCCTTTAGATCAGGAGCTAATGCAGGATTGCGGCTCAAAGCATACGCCAACCCATTTTCCTTGCCCTTGGTGAACTCATAAGATAATTCAAACTGGGAAATGGTCTCATGCCAACGGGTCTTCCGTGGAGTTATAACATGAGGGTGCGATACTACAGTAAGGCATGGTGATCTGTATGTACACAGAAAGATTGAGAAGGGTTTTGCAAGTGATAAAGACAATAAGTAAGCGCCTCCACTACAGCTAGTAACCTTTTGTCATAAACAGTGTAATAAACTCAGGTAAAGACATTTTCTTAGAAAATATCCCACCAGATGCTCTATACCATCTTTGCTACTTGTAGTAAGGCAGCTGCTATGGCGAAGTTGGAGGCATCAGTAGGCACAATGAACTCTTTTAAGGATCCACATAGCGAAGAGCAGAAGTAGACAACAGGGTGCATTTTACTGCTTTGAAAGCATTCTCCAAAATGGGGGACCATTGAAGCACTTTTGCACCACTGGCCTTATATAAGGGCGCTGCCACCTCAGAAAGATTGGGCGTGAACTTCTTGAGGAACGTATACTTCCCCAAAAAATCCTTAATTCTTTGATGAAGGTGGGGTGGGCCACTCATTAATAGCCTTATCCTTGTCCAGAGTTATCATATGTCCTTGGTCAAACATGAAGTTGCCAAAAAAGTGACCTGGGACTTGAAAAACTCACATTTACTGATCTTTAGCATAAGGAAGGATGCCCTTACCCTTTCCACCACTTGCTGAAGGCGTACTGCATGGACTCATGATCAGGGGAAAACACCAGAATATCAATCATGTAGGCAACCGCGCATACCCCCAGCAAGTCCCCCAAATCTGCATCAATGCGGCGTTGAAAGATAGCAGGGCATTCTTCAGACCAAAGGGCATGACCCAAAACTAAAAATACATTTTCTGGTACAGAATGCAGTTAACCACTCCTGTCCCTTCTTAATCCGGATCTGATTGAACGCATTATGGCAATCCAGTTCGGAGAAGACTTTAGCCTTCTCCACATAGCTTGCAATCTGAGAATCCAAAGGGATGGTATGGAGGTCTGGTATAGTAACATTGTTTAGGTTTCTATAATCTACACAAGGGCTTAAAGTTTCATTGGCCTTCTCCACAAAGAGAAGTGGGAGCATACTGGGGAGGTACGCTGATAATTTCGCCTTTAGCTAACTACTCCTTAACCCACACATCTAATGCTTCTTCCTCCCATACATTCAATGGGTAAATCTGGGAAGATATGTGCACCAGATCAACAGTGAGCTTGAACTCACAATCAAACTCTGAATGATCAGGTAATTAATTAGCTGAAGCTGCATCAAATGAGAATTCCAAACCCTCCAAACAAAAAGGTAAAGGTACCTCCAGTGAGGGCTTAAACAATGGAGTGAGATTGAGGGTGTGGATGTTGGGCCAGTGGGGCAAATCGCCCTGGTAGTTAGCCTCAGAAAAAGAACAACAAATGTATGACCATTTTTAATGCGAGGGATAGGGTATTTTCAAGTTATTCCTGGAACCTAACCTTTGCCACCACCCTGCACCCAAAATAATGGGGTACAAGACTTTTATGATAGCTTGCAAGTGGTCAGATAAATGATTGTTGCCAACTTGATAATCCACTAAACCTAAAATTTTCAGCGTGGGAATACCTTGGGAAGCCCCTCCTCTAACCCTTTCACCTAGTACATAACTCAGCTCAAGATAGTTGGCTAGGCTTTGTAACTCAAAATTTTCAGAGGCTCCAGTATCCACAAAAATAGTGGTGCTAATTTTCCCTAAAGGGGATGAAAGGGTAGCAGTCAGTAGAAAAAATTTCGAATGATCCTCATTTATAGCAGATAGCACCAACACTTCACCACCATACTCTTCTTCAGGTTCTATCCTGACCCCAGGGTACATTTCTTTTTTTTTTAGTACTAGATGGTCCCAACCCAAGGTACATTTCTTCATCAAAAAAAGAGGGATATTTGGTCACTCTTACTACTGAAGACACATTTTTTATCATATCTTCAGCAATTAAAAAACATTTTTATATTGTAAATGTAATCCTTCTCCTCCTCCTGGGTTCCGCGGATCATTGTGGTGGTTAAGCGTGGGTTCTCTGGAGTAATATGATATTTAGAAATGGGGTCCATATTTGAGCCATAAGGTAATAAATATGGTTCAGTTGTATATATGGCAACGCCATTATAAACACGATTTTAATTGTCAATGTCCCTAGTACCATTTTGACGATGTGTTGTCCAACATTATCCAAGGCCATCACCCCAGGCCCATTGTTGAGGATATCACCTGCACCATTCACATGCAGTGCTGAGGGAAACCCAGTTTATTTTAAATTGATTTATTATTTCCAACGAAAAGTTGAAAAATCATGACTCTTGGACCATGAAGCGTCCGTATCTGCCAGGTATGAGCAAGAAGGGTAGGTACTTTTCATTTGGAGGTAGCAAAAATGCCAAGATGCTCCAACCTTTGGGAAAAAGGGTAAACAGAGGTGAGCGCCACCGCAGCTATGGCCAACAGCTGGCGCACACCGTTTGCACTTTTTTGAAAGCCCCACACAGAAAAGTTCATGCACATAAGATCAAAAGGTTGGTTGACTAATTTAAGGAGAGTGTCTATAACTCTCCTGTTACCATCATGGAGGTGCAAGGTGTACAGGGCCAACGCCAGGAAACTAGTCACAAGTATTAAAGTTACTAGGACCCAGCAGAGAGCTTTTTCTATAAATGATATAGAGAAGATATGGCTATAATTATAAAAATAACCAGTATGTAAATCCGCAGTGCTTAGAGTGGAAGGGTATAGGTGCCCCTAGGTTGGAGGAAACATGGGCGACCCAATGTTGCACGGGTAAATAGATTTGTTGCAGTTTTAAAATGTCTAATGTTGCATGAGACCTTCATGAAAAGGTCCACATGCAGAATAGACCAAGATAGCATAGTTATAAAATGGTGAACTTAGAGAAGAGTTTATTAATAGGAAAGTTGACTAACAGGAGAGATTGGTCTTGACATGAAGAGTTTAAGAAATTTTCAGAAAACAATTAATTGATGAAAGTAGGTCAAAGCTGAGGCACACCAATAGGTGCATGCTTCCATCGGGCAAGACACTGTATGTGGTAATTGACTAAACTCAGGTAATTAATTAAAGGTGGCTGACATGAGCTGGAAAGTTTGAAAACTAAGTGGGTTTTGAGACCCTAGTCACCTAAAAACTGAAGTGAACCATTTCTATTTAATAGAAAGCTGGTTCATTTTACGCACCTGCTATTATGCAGGGCCAAACTTCTCTAGCATCCCTACACTGAACTGGGCATACCTCGCCTCCACCCAGCGATGATCCAAGTTTTTACTTGATATCAGGGAGGCCGGCCAACTTCATCTTCTTGGCTTCCTGATATGCAGCTTTTTCCTTGGATTTGTCCCCATAATTATGTCATTTTCCAGCCATGACACTTATGTGCACTCATAATATACCAGTCCATGCTGAGGGTCATGTAAAGTTTCACCGTAGAATCGCCAATATACTTGTACAGTTCCTCATTCTGTTGGAAGGTATTCATTTGCATCTCATTTTGACGCTTTTATTACTTGGGGCGGTTCATCATCATATTTTCCGCTAAGCATCTTATTGTACATCACATCAATGAGATCCGCCACCACGGCAATGGTTGTCAATCTAGATAAGCAGTTGGCATTCTGATGCTTTGCTCCCAGTTGGCGGAGGATCTTGAAGTTATAAGCCTTCAGTTTGAGGGCCTATCGAGCAAGACGCCCTTCAGGCACCTTGAGTTTCTGCAATCAACGTAATTACGCATGATTTGTTACAACTTTGAACTTTACCCCTGCAAGTAGACCCTAAATTGCTTATATGCATAGATCACCGCTAATCACTCCCACATGGTCATGGTATAATTATGCTCATGGCAGTTTAGGCTTCAACTGCATTACGCAATGGAATGCTCCTCTCCCTCCTTATCTTTCTGAGATAGGCTTACCCTTAAAGCAGAAAGGTATACATCCATCTGAATGATAAACTATTCATCAAAGTTCAGATATCATAGCACCAGCGCACTAATCAGCACTATCTGAAGTGTGTCAAAGGGATATTGATGACGTTCCAACCATTTTAACATGGTATCCTTTCTCAAAAAATAATTATCGGCCCCCATTACAACTGAAGTTAGGGATGAAGCGCCAGTAATAGCCAATCATTCCCAAAAATACATGCATGTAATGCTTACTATTATGTCATTTTTTAGATGGCCTCCACCTTGTTGTGGTTTCAGCCCCTTGGATTCTACCATAAAATCCAGGTATTCCAACTTGTCATTGAAGAAGTTACATTTGTGAGGCTTTATTTTAATGTTCGCCTCAGCAAGCCAGTAAAGTATTGTTTTTAGATGATCAAGGTGCTCAGAAAAAGTTTAAGAGAAAACATTGATATCATTAAGGTATATGAGGACACAAAACAGCTTCAGGTTGCCAAAGATAGAGTCCATGGCTCGTTGGAATGTAGCGAGGGCGTTACACAGCCCTGGTGATATATAGGTGGTTGAAAAAGGACTTTAGATGTGATTATGGCGCATTTCTCTTGTTCAGCCGCGGGCTATTTTATTATCTAGTAACCTGATATTAAGTCTATCACTGAGAAGTAACAAGCTCCCCCTAAATGATTAAGAGCATCATCAATCTGTGGCATAGGGTATGAGTCCTTCTTTGTAATATTGTTGAGCTTCTGGTAGTCTATCACCACTTAGTGCCATCCTTCTTTCTTACAATCATAATGATAGAAGCCCACAGACTCTTAGATGGTTTAAGCATCCCTTGCTCCAACAACACATCAATTTCCTAGGTGACATCTTCAGCTACCCTCAATTGGTGGATTAGCCAAGATCTTATGGGAGGATGATCCCCAGTGTCCAATCAATGGACCACCCCCTGATCACACTCTAAATTGTGGTCATCATTGGCAAAAATCACTTTATAATTCTAGAATAAAGCTGTTGCTTGGTCTTTTTGTTCTTCCAATAACCCTATTAAATTCTCCTGTGGTACCACAGCCATTACTCTGGACTGCAACTCAATGGCTAGACCAAATATATTCAACAAAATGAACTTGTGAACCTGAAGGACCTCCTCAATTGGGGTCAAGTGTGAATATGCCACTATTTGATAACAGCGGTTTGCATTGGTTTGTTCTAAAGATTCGTTAACAAAACCTTGATCTCTCCATGGCCTGAGAATATAATCCCTGGAGCCATTTGAAGCTCAAGCCAAATTTGCTGATAGTTACCAATGACCTCCCCATAGAGCCTGGCTGGAACTTCTACCTCTAAGTTTTCACTATGACTTGGTGTCCAGAAGGAATAAATATAGACCCAGCAGCTCGGAGAGGTAGCCCTTGATATTCATATATTTGCTGGGGAAGGGGTAGTTTTGCTTTTAGTCGATGATAGCAAACTAGAATCACCCCCATCATTATATGCAAGGTTGATATGGCCCATGTGCACCAGATCCTTTGGCACTCTGCTAGAGGTAAAGTAAATTGGGATCCGCTGTCACAAAGTTTCAAAAGTCTCCTCTGTTACATCAACGACAGCCCCATAATGTAACAGGCAAACAGTTCCAATTAGCAGGTTGTAGCTATTATTGGGTAGCACTATCAATGGAGTTACAACTACAATGGACTTAAACTGAAAAGGTAGCGAACTGTATGCTCCCTCAGAGACTGTGTTCTCCGCTCCAGCGGTTCTGCACATCATTAGATGGTCGACATAAGGTTTTAACATCAACTTTCCCATCAAAGTAGTGGAAACTATGTTGAACAGAGCACCTATATCTAATATAGCTTAAACCTTATTTTTGCTACAAAAATATCACAGTATGTACATTCAGAATAAGAAGAATATTGACCGTTTAACACGTGAACATTTATAGGATTTCTTTTCCCAACAAAACTTATGATCCTCTAACTAACTTTGGAGTATTCTTTAACAATAGAATCTACTGTAAGGGTGACTTTTACTACTTTCAAATTGGCGCATCTGTGGCTGAATCCAGCTTGTCTGTGGAAGCCTGATTGAACATTTGGCAGGCGTATGGCTTCAATTGCTCCTGAGGTCCTTCATCCTCTGTGGCCTTAGCTTGTGATCATGTCAGTACGTTCACTCCTCCAACTGGTTGCTGGTATAAGATCCCATCATTGTAGTGGGTACTTCCACAGGATATACTACAAATGATTCAGGTGGGACATTCAGGGTTAGGATAGCAGAGGTAGAGAGTCCTGTCTCTACTCTAATCCACTTTTTCCCTGGTTTATGGATCCTGTTGCACGTAGTGAACATGATGGTTAGGGAAACTCCGTGCTAGGTGGCCAGGGGACCACATTCAAAGCAATTCACCCATAAGAACTGCATCCTTGGTTCTCATAAGAGGGGCCTGGTCAATACCTTGGTTAATTTTGGTTGGCTTAACCAGGGCCAGGTCAATAGGAGGATTGTTGTCACTTGGTGTTACTAGGTCCATGTCAGTAGTTGGACTGCTGACAATGTTTTTAAACAGGCCTGGAGCGGAAGTCAAACTGTTGGGAGTAATTTAGCCAAGGACAAGGTGCAGAATTATAGTAAGGCTGGGAGTTTCTAGATGGAATGTGGGCAGGATGAGAGTATTCCCCTGAATATGAGAGTCCAGCAGTGACAGTATGTATTTGCTCCATATTATGTGAAGTGAAGTTAGCAGATATATGATGCAAGAACTGCACAATTTTAATCAGGGGAACATCATCATCCAAAATTAGGGAAATGACATTGTGAAGCTCACGGTATAGCTTTACCGCAGAGTTCTTTGCAATGCTTATGTCAGCTACCATTAAATAGCCTGATCAGCATGTAAGCTTCCGCTTTAAATCAGTCTGTGACCTCTGGGAGGGTCTCATTATGGAGGAACCCAACAGTCAAGAACTCCGCCTTTCACTGTGACATTTTGGAGATAACCTGAACAGTTGTAGCACAGTATCCTTCACTTCTTGGTAGGTAACGAAGCTGCTTGTAAACTATCAGGTGACTCGATCAGCACTACCAACATCCAAGGCAGATATCAACATTTTAGCTGTATGCTGATCTGAGGCGCCTTCCACTGCAAACTCAAAAATTTAAAGAAGCCGTGGTATTCCATTGTAATCAAATGGAGGCAGCTTCTTGATATTGACTCCTCATCCCACTTCTAAACGTAACTTTTTGGTGCTTACTGAGGAATGGGTTGAGACCCATAAGCAGTCTCTCAAAGAGGAGCTGGTTCAGCAGTGGTTAGGATATCCGCTGCTTCAGAGGTAGTGCGGCCCTCTGTGGTGGGTAGCACTGCCATCACTTGAGGGAATTGACTTTCCATTCATAACCATATCCAGAGCTGCCTTTTGGGTTTAGTAACTTCTGCCAGCATCATAGTTCGCATAGTATAGTTCCCCCATGAGCAGTACCCTGCCGTTCTTCCTCTTCCCAATGAAGGGGCTTGGAGATACCAGTCAATTTCCACTCCACGCAATGCAGTCGTTTGGTTGTGTCATCTAAACAATTAGCGAGCTGCTTGTTTTGTTATCCCAGAATTTGCATTTGCTAATTATGCTGTCGAGCTGATGCATAACAGCATTCCACTCTTGAATAAGTTTATCCTTTTTTTGAGCACTGATTCTAAAGTGAGTTTAATTTCACTTATATTCAGCTGTTGCAGTGCTTTTTAAAGATTCCTCAGCAAAGCAGGCCTGATGAGACATGGTCAGTGACTGGAGATTTTCATTTTATGTGGTTGATCGATGGGCCCCCTGTAGTGAGCACCACTGTTATAATTTTGGGCGATACCATTAGGATACGCTGTAAGGGTTTCACAGGTCAAACTCACTAAATCACAGACAGATGATTGATGATTGTCAGTACTAAAACACAATTTGAAAATATAATAAATAAAGAGAAATTGCCCTTACAATACTTTAATTTATTTAATAAAAACAGCAGTTTCTTGCTTTTCTGCTCTCACTAAACTATTAAAAACCTACTCTCTCAATCGCCCCATATCACTTATATATCAGCGACTTTGAACGATACCATTCTCTTAGCTTTGACCATTCTGTTCCGCCAATTCTCATTAGTTTTGAGATAGTATTATTCAATTCTTTATCACTTAGTTTATGGCAATTTAATTATTCTTCAAATGTTGACATCGCCTTATCATATATTAGCAGGCAATCCAAAAAAATAATTCTTTATGCCCCAATATCGCCTCATTTCAAGGCGCTCAAATACTCATTTCTAAAATTCTAGCTGGTGGATTCTTAATCTGCTGCAACTCTTCAGGGCTTATCTTCAGTCATATCAGAATCTCAACAGATGTCATCAGATAGTTATGGACTACCACAAATTGAACAACCTCATAAAGAAGGATAGCTATCTTATCCCCTGCATTGATGACGCCATAGCTCAACTCTCAGGCTCTAACTACTTTTCCGTTATGGACTTGACCAGCAGTTATTGGCAAGTGGATCTTTCTTCTCAAGATCAGGAGAAATGCGCTCTTATTTGTAGTGATGGTCTCTTCCAACCTACTCACCTACCACAAGGGTTGTGTAACACACCTGCCACTTTCCAGTGAGCAATTGATCACATTTTTCAGGACCTTAAGTAAAGCTGCGTCATCATCTATCTTGATGATATTATGGTCTTTTACAAGACCTTTAATGAGCATCTTTCTTACATAAAAGAAGTGTTTGAACGTCTTTGGGCTTCTAATATTAAATTGAAGCCATCAAAATGTACGTTCTTAGAGAAAAAACTGGATTTCCTTGGATACGCCATCTCTCAAGATGGGATTTAACCTTTACAAGCTAAGGTTGCAGCTATATCCAAGATGCTGGCACCCAAAACCCTCTGCGACATTCAGGTATTCTTGGGAATGATGAGGTATTACCTCAATTGATCCCCAAGTTGCTCAGCTCAGTGAGCCCCTCTTCCGCCTTTTAGCTAAGAACACTCCATCTCATTGGGCTGCGGAACAAAAAGCCACGTTTGAAACCCTGAACGAGTTATTGCAACAATGGCTGATCCTCCACCACCCTGGCTATGGCAAGCCCTTTGTGCTGTTCACAGATGACTCTGATTACGCCATTGGAGCTATCTTGGCTTAGCTGGACGAAGATGTAGTTGATCATCCTGTTTTCTACTACAGCAAGATGCTCTCCAAAACTGAACGCAACTACAGCGTCATTGAGAAGGAGTACCTTGCTATCCTGCTCGCTGTGAAGCACTAGCACCATTTCTTATATTGAACTTTCTTCAAAATTTTTACTGACCACGAATCCTTAAAGTGGTTGAAGAATATGAAGGACCCCACTTGATGGCTGGCTCGCTATGCTTTGAAGCTCCAGCATTATGACATTGAAATTGAACATTTGGGTAGGAACTAGCCATATGACCGTTGATAATCAAAGCGGCTGCCTTCCTTCATTTGGATAGTGGTGAAGCTGAAAGGTTACACGACCTCCTGTTGACTCCTGATGAATGGGGATGAGGATAAACCTGTACAAAAAATGCTATCTCAGCACTCCGCAACACCAAGGTGGGAAGTGGGAAGCTATACAAATAAGGTAGGGTAAACTGGTTGCTTTATCTCCGGCCATCTGAGCGAGTACCGGTCATTTGGAGTCCCATTCTATTTTAGGGCATTGTGGGGTACAGAAGACATATGAGTGGATTAAAGAGCGCCATTACTAGGAGAGCATCATGGAGACCATAACTGAGGTCCTGGATGCATTCTTGACTCAAAAAAACAATCCAGCTTCAAAGCCCGTTATCAATACCAACCCACTATGCCTCAACAAACCTTCCACAACATAAATTTAGACGTGGTTAGACTTTCTACCCCAGATGACTGAAGGAAACCAATATTTTGGTCGAAATTTATTATTTCATCAGGTGAGTTGAAGCTGTGGCTCTCCCTGCTCAAATGGCCAGGGCCACAGCCCTTTCATTCATCAAAATATTTTTGCTTGACATGGTTTCCCCAGGTTCTTCTATGTGATAATGGGAAAACTTCACCTCCAGAGTGGTGAAGATCCTTGATGCTACCATGGGCACGCAACAGCTCTTTTAGGCTCTCTATTACCCTTCAACCAATGATACCGTGGAGAGAGCAAATAGGATTGGTTTCTATATTATGAAAAAAGGCCACTTCAGATCCCTTTCACTGGAATCATTACTTATCAAGTGCCCTCATGGCCTATCACATCAGTTTTGTAGAATACTTAAGATGTCTCCTTACCATAGGTTGTATGGATGTGAACCTGGGGTGCCAGCATTATTAGACAAAAACATTTTCATTGATAGGACTGACCCTGAGTAAGCTATTGAGAAATTAGCCCAGCACATCATTCAGTTACAATCAGAGGCTATGACTAATTTGTCCTTAAATGTTACAAAAGAGGGTCAAGCCACTAATGAGCTCCGGCCCCCTTTTCTTCCAAGTATCTGACTTGGTGCTTTACTACCACAATTGTGGCACCCCTAGAAGGGAGAAAATCGTGTCTAGATGGGAAGGATCTTTTGAAGTCTTTTACAAGTGAACGGAGGTTTACTCCATAGAATCCCTTGCTACTGGAGTCACTGTTAACTAAGTCCATGGCCAGTCCTTACAGCCTTATTCTCCCCCTAACACTATTTAAGGGGGTGAAACTTTTCTTTCTCGTTGCAATCACTATTGCAACCTATTCAATTCAAAATTGAATCTAGTTTGATAATCTCACAGAGGAGATTAGTCTGCGCCCATGTCAGGGAGCAGTTGGGCAAGCAGGTAAGAGGAGAAGGCGGAAGGCCCGCGGCCTCCAACGTTTGAAAACGCCCCAGAGAATCTGGCGGAATGGACAAAAATACTAAGAAACTGGCGGTCACTATTTCCCCGGAGATACTCGCATGGCAAGCATGATGCAACCAGTACATCAACACGCCACACTCCCAGCCACTTTCGTCGGTGGAATTTGGAGTCCGCATGTTTCTGGACATCCAAAAAACGGCCTTATGGGAAAAATTTTGTGAAGATGTACACACAATTTTCCCGACTGTGGTGTATGTTGCACCTCACTCCATGTCATGCGGTTGGCTGAACCTATATTTCAAAAACAAAACGGCAACAGATGAGGTTGAAGCAGTGCGCGTAGTGGTTGACCTCCCCAAAGGGCAACGTGTCATCGAAACTAAACACAATAGATGGACAAAATCAAACCAGAATTCCCTCACGTTTGACTTTTTGCCTACTAAGGTAAAATGTTACAACTTGGAACAACACCTGAAAGATGGTCTCGCCATATATGGTGAAATACAATCTTTCAAAATGCAATGCTTCATGCTGATGCCACACCTGTGCACCAGCAAAGCCATCGCAGTGCTGACCCCAACTGAGGAGATCGTGAAGGACCTAACCCAGATCCCACACTCCACTTTTATTGATATCGCAGGGCATACCACCCACCCATTCTGGGTGACCGTGGACAGCGCGCCCCCCATTTGCACCCACTGTGATGCGTTCGGCCATAAGGCACATGCATGCCTCATTGAAGAGGGCGTCACATTTCAAGAGCACCCCTCGGCGGCCATGGCCAGTGGAGAGGCGTACTACAAACCAACTGCAAGCACCAAGGAGGCCTTCCCATGGGGAGCACAAGGCTGCTAACTACTGGTAAAGCCTATCTCCCCACAAGAGCGGAAGAAGGCCAAGCAGGCCCATAGGGCTGCAGCCAAGGAAGCAGCCAAAGCCACCACCGCTATCCCACACTCACAACGCCAGGAGGACATGGAGACCTTCGCGGGTGGAAGCAACTTGGGAATCCATCAACCAATCAGATTGGGAAGCCCATGCTGAGTGGGCCACTCAATCTGAGGATCCAATGGGAGATTTGATCTCTCCCAATCATTGCACCCAAGCTCCGGTTGAAACTGACTTGGGACCTATCCCAACTGAAAAAACTTTTTTGACCCACTCAACAGTGCACCAAACTCACCCGCACCGCAAAAAATTCGTCTGACGTTGGGAAAACAAAAACTGAAGGCTAAAGCCAATGAGACTCTTTCCGCAAAAATCAACAAAAACTCTGATAGCATTGCTGCTAACACCCACACTGTGTGAAGGCCCCCGAAGATCTAGAAGAGAATGGTGGGCCTGGGTGCCCACCCCCTCACACCTAAGGTGCGATGGGGGAAACCTTCACTCTAGGGACGTTGAATATCGCTGGACTCAAGGCCTCCCCGTCCCAGGCTAGGAAACTGAGTTTTTTACAACACAATTTACCCATGGATATCCTGGCCATCCAGGAGTCCCACTGTCCACGAGGTTCCAAGGAAGCTTGGAAAACAATGCTCCTCCCATCCCTATCCTTTTGGTCGATGCACTGTGGGGTGCTAATTCAGAAAAATTATTTTTTCAAATTTTTTATCCTCAGAAACATTCCTAAATGGCTGAGTGCTTGTTGTCACCTTCTCATGGGCCGACGTAGCACACGCAATAATCAACATCTATGCCCCAAATGGTGCATGCAAGCGTCAGGAATTTTTCTCATTAGTTAAATCCCTCCCGCTACCCCCAGACTCCTTCATAGTCGGCGACATGAACCATTGGCTAAACACACCAACGGACCAGTGGCCTTCCTCACCCCACGCCCCCCTGGGTCATGTAGAACTACGCGTTCTAAAGGCCACCCTCGGGTTAATGGATGCACTGCTGCAACATGCCCAGCTGCTCAAAAACATGATGCGGCCCCACATCCACAACAGCCAATTAAGGTCCACGACCTGCATCGACCTTATTCTAATGCCAGCAAAATTCCAACCCCACATCTCCCAATTCAAGACAACAAATTGGAATTCTCTGACCATTGACTGGTCTCACTAACCTACCACCTAACTGTCACAGCTGCTAAGGCCCCCACATTGGTACAAAATCCGCCCCCGAGCTCAGGTCGCCATGATTTTCCATGAGAGTAGAAGAGGCAACTATGGCAAATAAGTTTGTTGCACCATTTTGCGCGGACCCCATTTCCACATGGGCAACTTTCAAAGATGACACCATCCGCCACTCTCGCCATCTCTACTCCAGATGATCATGAGCCACATCAGCGGTTATCTCGCGCGCTCTGGCTGAATTGGCACACTTGGAGTCCGAAATCCCAGTTACAGGATACAGCTCTTCATGGGGATGGAAGTGGGCGGAGGCAGCTGCCCACCTCAACGCACTCGAAAGACAACACAAACATTGGGTCTGTGTTCACTACAGGGCCACACGCATCACAAAAGGTGACAAGTGCACCGCACATTTCTTTAAAAAAATTTTGCACCACGCCAGAGCGTGGCCTGCACACAGTTGTGAAGATCGGATAATTCAATTGCGGATACACCAGCTGAAGTGGCAATCAAAATGCAACAGTATTACTCCGAGTTGTACTGATCCAACCCAATTCAGCCAGCTGAAGTTGCAGAATTGCTCGACTGAGCCCACATCTGCTCCATTTTCCAATACCCAGAAATAATGAATTTGATTACTCCAAACGAATTATGGACAGCCATTTGCGGTGCACCAAACCAAAAATGCCCAGGCCCAGATGGCATTCCATATGAGTTCTACAAAAAATATTTTAAATACATATCCCCATTGCTGCTCGCCTCACTTAACCAAAGCCTGATGAAAATGCGCCTCCTACCAGGAGGACATGAGGCCTTCACTGTCACACTCTTCAAGAAAGGGGATAAGCTAGACTTAGCCAACTGGCGCCCCATTTCTCTAACAAACACAGACACCAAAATTTTAACAAAAATCATGGCTAACCATTTAGGGACTGTAGCATTTGCCACCATCTCCCCAGAACAATTCGGTTTCATCCCCAGAAGGTCAATTCGGGATAACGTGCACTCTGTGGCTAATGTATGTCAGTCCACAGCCTCTGGGGCACTGGTATTCTTGGACCAACAAAAGGCCTATGATAGAGTAAACTGGGAATACCTCAGGGCCTGCCTCCATCAATTCCGCCTACCCCCTCGCTTCATCAACTGGGTAATGCTGCTCACAGAATCAGCAACAATGGCAGTGCGTGGCCCTGGCTTCCTAATAGAAGTAGTCCGCCCTCAAAGGGGCTTGCGACAAGGGATCCCCTCAGCCCACTCTTATACAACTTCAGCCTTGACCCACTACTGCGAAATGTGAATGCCCAACTCACTGGGGTCCACGTGCCAGGCCAAGACCCAGTCAAGATAATGGCGTTCGCAGATGATTGTGTGGTTGGGGTGTCTAATAATCAAGATGCACGCGCGCTTGAAGCTCTCATCCAGGAGTATTCCCGGGTAAGCAACGTGGCACTGAACGCTTCCTAAACCGAAATCATCCTCCTTGGTCAGTTTCAGAACTGCTGGACCCCAGCAATTAGTTCCCAACCTGGCCCATCTGCTCACCACGTCCTCGCCCTACTAATTCAAAACATACCGCCCCACTGGCGCTCCCCTTCATGCCACGTCCTACCATAGGACCAGTACGCCATCTGGGCGTGTGGATGGAGGCAGGCGGATACGTGTCAGCAGTAATGGAGTGCTATATTCTGGATAACGTGATGAAGCAAATCGCCTCTCTCAGAGCCCACCCTACTTCCCTTACTGGCAGGATTGTTTTAGCCAACTCTATGCTCCTCTCCAAAGTTTGGTTTGGAGCCCACACCATCCCCTTCTCCCCAAGCTTCTACAAATCCTTGTACTCCTTGCTGCAAGGATGGCTTTGGTCGGGCCACCTTCCACCAGTGCGGCTAGAGGTCATGTTTGGCCCTCAACATCATGGTGGCATGGGCCTGCTTGACTTCAAAGCCCATGCCGCCAAGATCCTGGGCCCTGGATTGTGGCCGTCACCACCCCTACACTCCCCTCCCAACACTGGTCTCACGCAGCCCGCTCCAACTTCTCCCGCGCCTTGGGCCTCAACAATCCATCGAACCCCCACTCCCTGATGAAATACCTCGCTTCACACACATCGGCCACAGGTCCTCACGGGACTAAAACCCACTACAAACGAATCCTACTCTCCATGCGGAGCGCTGAGTGGAGAATTCGTATTAGTGGGACATACAAC